>JAVKLA010000027.1:48120643-48134603 GCA_034782735.1 Sagittarius serpentarius
GGCCAGTTTGGGTCAGCTGTCCTGGCTGTGTCCCCTCCCAACTTTCTTGTGCCCCTCCAGCCTTCTTGCTGGCTGGGAATGAGAAGCTGAAAAGTCCTTGACTTTGTCTAAACACGACTTAGCAAGAACTGAAAACATGAGGGTGTTATCAACATTCTTCTCAAACTAACCCAAAACACAGCGCTGTACCAGCTACTAGGAAGACAACTCTATCCCAGCCGAAACCAGGACACCATGTGCAACATGAATTCACTGTTATCCAAATTCTTCCTGAAAAACCAGATGGAATTTAAGTTGGTTTAGTGCTGAGGTCATTACCTCTCAGTGCTGACTATTATGGCCACAATATTCCCTTCTGACTGTATCTGTATGTCTCCTATCTTATAGCATGAACCCATTAAGATTGGAACATCTTGTCTGGCGTTTAGTCAGCATCGAGCCCACCAGAGTCCTGATGCATAGCTAGAGCTTTTACTCTGGATTAATCTGAGCAAATATCTACATCCCAGTTAATGATGTAGGCTGCCTTTATATTCACTGGAGAGGAATCGGCATTTCCAGAGTATGAGTCATCTCTTTCTGATGTAGTGATATCAAATAGGTCAGAAGAATTTCACCCTCAAAGTGCTTATTACTTATTATGGACTACAAAGAGAGGCTAGGATGACTGCCTCATAAACAACGGAAGTTGGGTGAGATAAACCCCACTGTTAGTCCCTGTGATAACAAGGGCTGCATAAACTACGTAAGATTTCAAGAGAGAAATCAGGCTACTTGTGGCAAATACAATGATCGAAATTACTGAGTCTAAATGGTGATGCAAGCAACCATAAGTGTTCTTAAAAAGCATGTAGGCAAAGGTAGAATTGAAATAATGAACTGCAGAGGAAAAAGAAAAGCACATTTGCTGTTCATACTCAGTGCAGAGGTAATGCTACAGCTTTCAGACTGGGATCACCATCCACAGGCACCTGCTGCCCATCCAGGCATCCCAAATTACATCATACCCAGGAGACCTGATTTCCTTGAAAGAACAAAAGCTTCCAAGATGTGGAGCACAAAAAACATTTTAAAACCATAATGTGCCAGAAGTAAAAGCCACAGGGCAGTGTCATTCATTCTGCCAAAACTTTCCAATCTGAGGTTATTCCTCTGTATATGTGTATCACGTGGCCACATCAGCTCAGCTCAGCCATAATTCATGGATATCTACACCTGATTCAGTTTTTAAGGACAGAGAAGAGTCCTGGCTGCTGTACAGAAACACACAACAAAAGAAAGGATGCTTATGCTAAGGATACAAGGCAAAAGAGAGGTGCAGCAATACTTGTTATCACCCAAATACCAGGTGAGGTGCTGAAGTGCAGGAAAACTCAGTGATGCGGGCAACATCAGAAAAAGAATCTCAAGCAAAATTAGGAATCGGACCAGTTTCAGAAGGTTAATCACAAATCCCTGCCTCGCCTCTAAGTCAAAACTGCTGCTTGTTATATATCACCTAGCATTCATATACTGACAAAAAGGACATCCTGTGAGGGGGAGGATGGTGTAGAAGACCTTAGCATATATCTGGCCTTGCTTATGTGTATATTAATTTATGTGATCCAAGAAATTTCTGGCTGGCTGCTTCTAAGCAGCATGAAGTCTTTTCACGTATTTCTTATATGCAACATCTAAGATAAAAATAAATAAATAAACTAAAGTAATTTCAAACAGCCAAGAGAGAAACACTGCTCTGAATAGTTTCAGCTGTTATTGGATGATGTTTTCTGCCCTGGTCTGCTGGAAAGGCTCAAGAAACAGAAATAAAAGATGATTGCTGTGGTAGCAGCGAGAGAAGCTTAAACAAATGTTGCCTGCACACAAAAAACTCCTCATTTGAATATTAGCAAAGCTTTCAAAGGTTTTAAGGCAGGGAAAAGCACTTTTTAATGCCTTTTTTTATTTATTCATCTTTTGCTTTTACAGCAGAGAAGAGATTTTAATCTGTTGGCTTTATGGAAATTGATTTCACATAGCACTGTAAAACAAAAACCTTTTTTGGGAAACCTGCCAAAATGTCATCTGTCTGTTGAGGGAAAGTTTAACTGGAAGGCTTACAAACTGTTGAGGTTCCTCTAATGCTTTCTGAAGTACATAATACTTGACGACAATTTTTATTAGCAATAACAGGTTAATTTGCTGCATCAATTTTTTTTTTTCTGTATTTATTTTTACCAATTATTCCTGCAACCATGGTCATTTGTATGAGTCTTGAACCTTGGTTATTTACATGTCCTTTTGGACTACCTAATTAATAGCATTGATTTAATATCAACATTTATATCGTCATCCTGTATGTTAAGGTTAGCTTTTGTTTGGAGTCAGGATAAAAAAGTTCAAAAGAGGTAACGTGAACGTGTCTGAGAGAATGAACATGTGTGCAGAATTATTAATATTTTCAGTGAAAGAAACAATTTTGGGGGGCTTTTTTTTTGAGCTGTTCTTTTGATGACCTTATCCATGAGAGGTCTTTATCCTTCAGAGGAGTCTCATAGTGCTTACAGCAGCCACCTATGGACACATACTATAGTAAGCTGCCTTGAAAAGTCCAGTTTTTTCCTGTGGTATAGCTTGCAAGATACCAGGAATAAAGAATTAAGAACTTTCTGACTCAGAGGTTATATTCAGGCAATTATTTCCAGCAGTCATGGTTATCTTCTATGAATTTGTGTCCATGCCTTTCTGATTTATACTTTTGGCCTCTGTAACATCTTTTGGAATGAATTGCACTTTGTAATATGTGCTCCACTTTCTGTTTGTTTTGACTCTGCTGTTGGAGAATTGAATGTGGCACCTCTTAGTTCTTGTATGGCACAAAATGTTAAACAATCATTCCCTGGTTTTTATCTTCTGTGGACAATTATCTAGCATATAAACAAGATGACAGTCCCCTAGCATAAGAAATGGATTAGCCTTGATAAATGTTAATTCAGATGTGTTATCAAAGTAATTCAGAATAAATGCTTTAGGCCAGTTTAATAAAACATAATATTCCCTTTAAGATTAAAATGCCCCAAAATGAAATAACCTTTTTAAATTTTTCATTCACTTTTTTCAAAATGAGGACCTTTGGCAGTTTTTTTGGTAAGCAAAACTTCAGAAACTGTAGTTTTCAGCAGAATGGGGGAAAAAAAATAACAGATTGGGACCTGAATCTTGCTTGGGAAAAAAAACTGTCTTGCACTATATGAAATGGTCAAACTCTAAAAAAAACACACAAACAAAAAATCCACATAATCACCTCATTTACAATGTCAAGAAATTATAATCTTGTGACTGAACCAGGAGTGAAAGTTCAGGAAATTAACTTGCATCCCATTTAGGCCAGATCCTATGGAGAAATCACTTATTTTTCCTTATGCATAAAATATTACTGATTTTAAAAATGAAAAATATAAGTAAGTCCCATAGAAATAACACACCTCATAATCAAACCATCACATTCTTCACTGACAGCACTGTTTGCATTTCACCAGGAGCTTCCTTCTAACTCCCACAGATCAGGAAACATGTAATGCACAACACTGAGTTCCCTCAGTGTTTTAACTCAAAATTTTAATATAGCTTTTGGCAAATTACTGCTGGCATGTGGCCATAGGGTACATGAATGATCTGCTATTTATTTTTGAGAAGAGTATATGGATTTTTACAGATTGTGCTCCTCTAGACATGTTTCTCTCTTACACAAGGAGTGTCACTAAGGTTATAATCAGTGACTGTAAAAGATTCTGAGCATCTTGGGTATAACTGATAAGATTTATTAAAATAAAATCTGTAATGGAAACAGATATCTCACTCTAGATCCCAGACAGAGTCAGAGGGGGGAATCTGGTTTGAAATTTCTAGTGATTTTGATTGCTGGAAAATGCTGGTTTATTTGTCCTGAACTTAATATTAGTTGCTACAAAACTTGAAAACAGGTAAAGTCATGTGGTGATATTTATTTAGTTTTGGGTGGAATTTTTTTGCTTTTTGATTTTGTTTTTTTTTCTGAAAGTTTGAAATAGTCAGGTTTTTCTTATGTGACTTCTTGGCTGGTAGCTCAGGAGAATGGCATGTCAAAGTGGAGGTTTATCTTCGCAGATACATAACAAACAGTAATAAATAAAAGAAAATTCAAAGGAAAAATCATCCAGTTATTATGCAAGATGTTCTAGAGGAAAAAAAAAGAAAAATAACAGTATTCTTTTAATAAACATATTATGGAAGCAATAGCTCTTTACTGCGCAAATATTCCATTTTCTTTCTACAGATTAATTTATTTGTAAATAGGATGGAGAGGGAAAATGTCATGAACTTTACTACCCAGGATTACATCTGTGGCAGTTTCAGATATAAGCTGCCCATTAGTTGGTGCCAGCTACACTTAAAATTGTAGAAAAATTGACCTGCATAGTCTGCACCCAGATTCAAGGTGCACAGGGTAGTACAGCATGTGTATCACATACAGATATATCAGTCATGCTTTTGAGGAACAGGAGAATGCCTGGGAATAAAAAAATTTAGGCAGGATAAAATTGATCAAGGATGGCCAGGGCTGGCCTGATTAATCAGTGCAGGGGAGCAGAGCAGAACTAGGTCAGGGCTGAAACCTTCAAATACCCTGTCCCTCTTTGATTCTGTTTCCTCTTCTCAGAGCAGAACAAGCTCAAGGCACTGACAAATTCAATATCTGTGTCTTAGTATCTCCACCTGCAAAATCTGCATTATATTATTTCTACATCTCAGTTGCCGCCAAGATTTCTTGTTTCTCGTACAACGATTTGGATGTGGGCAATTAAGAATTCAGTATTAACAAGTAAAATCCTGAAAGGCTACTCTGTTTTTCACATAGATGTATGTATGAAAGTGGGGAAGAGAATAGAAAGTTGAGGAAAATCCAGAAAGATGAGGAAATTAAACCCCTTTCCTGTGCAAACAAGAGAAAACAGGTTTGCCAGCTGCCTGTGATGAAGGACCTTGCTTATCTGAAGCAATTTCTTTTGCTTTTTTTTTTTCCCTTGGTCTTTTTTTTTTTGTTTTGTTTTGCTTTGGATTTTTTTCAGATTGAAAATGTTTTCAGCTGAAGCCCAAAAGCCAAAGTAAGACTGCAGATGCTTCATTGAGTGAGCTGGATTCTGCACAGTCCTTACACATAGCACAGCTTTGGGGAGACCAATCTGTACAGATAGCGGCAGTCTGGTGCTGAAACACAGCTCTTACATTTCCAGAAAGCTTTCGGGGGAAGAAAGTATAAATCATCTGAAGTCACTGGATAAACTTACAATAGAAAACATGCCAACCAGATCCTACTCTCCATGTGGCTTAACAGGAAATACAACATATAGGGCATTGTTTTCAGTGTGGGAAAGTATGAGTGTGTAGGAAACTATGCATTGGGGTACTTGTTTCAGAGATTATTTACAAGTCGTAGTTTTACTTATTGTCCTGGTTTCAGCTGGGATAGAGTTAATTGTCTTCCCAGTAGCTGGTATGGTGCTGTGGTTTGGGTTTAGTATGAGAAGAATGTTGGTAACACCCTGATGTTTTCAGTTGTTGCTGAGTAGTGCTTAGACTAAGTCAAGGACTTTTCAGCAGCAAGAAGGCTGGATGGGCACAGGAGAGTTGGGAAGGGACACAGCCAAGACAGCTGACCCAAACTGGCCAAAGAGGTATTCCATACCATAGGACAGCATGCCCAGTATATAAACTGGGGGAGTTGGCTGGGGCAGAAGTGTGGCTTGGGCATCAGTTGGCGAGTGGTGAGCAATTGCACTGTGCATCACTTGTCTTGTGTATTCCAATCCTTTTATTATTATTGTCACTTTCTTGTTGTTATTAGTGTCATTGCTAGTTTCTTCCTTTCTGTTCTATTAAACTGTTCTTATCTCAGCCCATGAGCTTTACTTTATTTTCCGATTTCCTCTCCCATCCCACCAGGCTGGGGGGGAAGTGAGTGAGCAGCTGCCTGGTGGTGAGTTGCTGGTTGGGATTAAACCATGACACTTATAAACAGTAGCATATGCTAACTCATCTCGGGAAAGAGTGGTGCAGAGGTCTATTGAATTAATGAAGCAAGTAACCATGTTTCTTGCTGTTTGCTTTCTAAATGAGTCCAATGTAAGAAAGGCACTGAGTGCAGCAGGCCTGAGACTAAATAGACCTGTACACCATAGACATAGATATATACCTTTGGGAAAAGCAGAAATATTTCTTGAAGTCTGAACTATGCTGGAGCAAAGTGCCTTTTCTAACAGCTGATGCTGGGCTGGTAACTGCTGGTTCTACTTATAGACTGGACCAGTTGCAAAGCCAGTGACAGGGAGCTAAGGGAGAATTCAATTCCTCAGGCCTTCTGATCCATACAAAACAGAAAACTGGAGTCCAATAGCCCTAACTCTTCCTCACCTTCCTCCTGCAACCGTCTACTCACATTTAGCCTCTACAGCTTAGGTAAGAGAAAAAAAAAAGTATTTAAGCAGTTTGTAGAGGCCACTGCATTCAGCAGGGGAGTACTCTCAAGCCTGAACATCATTCACTTTTTCTCTTTATCTTTTGACAGACTTGCTATGATCATCTTCTGTCATCCTGTGTAAAATGAGGTCACCCTTTTCTTTCCAAAGAGAACTGTCATTTCTGTGATGTTAGGAGAGATGTGCCAGCCAACTCTTGCTCTAGATTCTCCTCTATTTCTCCCACACCCCAAAAGTCTGAAAATACTGCTCTGTGATCTGCAGCTGCCAAAAGCACTCAGTACAGACACCACTGCCCTGCACAGCAGCCGTCACTGTGGGAGAGCAAGGGACTTGGGGTCTGCAGCAGCACAGCTCGAGCCCTGTGTTTTGCAAGCAGTGGTGTGCCAATGTTCTTCTGTGCCTGGTGGAAGGGTTTGGGTGTAGGGCAAGATGCAGGTGAGGGGAGCAGTGTTTCGGGTTGGTGCAATAGCTATCGTAACCACTGCACTCTACATCCTTGCTCTCCCCTGTTATTGCTCTCCTGCCTGGAAAACCAAAGTTTTGGACTTTGCCCCAAGTAGTCCAGCTTCCCCAGCGGCTTCTGGGGGGCTTTTTAGAGAAGTGAAAGAACTCTAAAGGTCAAAGTTAGAATTTTTAACCAAGCTCTGGCTCAGTGCTCTGTAAGGACAAGTCAGAGCCACCCAACCCCCTCGGTGACGCTCACAGTCCCCTCTGCAGCAGCATTTCAGAGGGATTCAGCTGCCCAAGCGGCCAAGAGAGAAGGTGATCCAAGCCCCAGAGCATCCCACCATGCTCCTGGTCATCCCACACCTAGACCAAATGTGATTGCTGTAGAGATAACAGAGCTGGAGGTAAGCTGACTGCAAGTCTGCCTCATCACTTTCCCACCCAGTCTCTCACCTCCTTAGTAAAAACATAAAGCCATTAGCAGGTGGCACGAATTGGGACCCCATTAAAAAGCTGAGGGTTATACTCTTTAGTAAAGCTAAATCACAAAATTTCCATCCAGAATCCTGCAAAGGATCCCAGAAACATGAATTTCACTCATTCTCAGTTTGCTAAGAGGTACCAAACCAAATGTAATGTTTATTATACAAGAATTATTAACCAGGACAAACATCAATATCAAAATGTTCACTTGTCAAAAAACAGGAGGCAATGGAGGCACCCTGGCAAGGTTTGCCCAACAGGAGCTATTTGTGGGTGTGCATTACACTGCAGGGAAAGGCCTGAATTGGTCCTGCTGGTTTCCCTACTGATTTCACTGTTTAAACACAGGCAACAGGGAAGAAATTTGGGGAAGACTAATTTGCCAACAGAGCTACCAGATTTAAAGAGCTGAGTCCACAGGGCACATATGAGCAGATAGCTGAGCTTCAGGCAGAGTTGTTTTCCAGGACAACTTCAGGACAGCAGTGAATATCAATTTCACATAATGTGTGATCTTTATTTTCAGGGTAGGTCTAGAACTGTTGTTGGTTTGTATTTAAGTGTATACATATATATAGAAATAATAAGTATATACATGTAAAGTATGTACTATGATGGGGCAGTTCGAGGTAGCAAACTGAAACACGGCGATTTTTCCCAGACAACTCTCTGGTGTTAATTTTTTCTATAATGTGACAAAAAAAGACTTTCCAGTCGTTCAGGTTCTATTGTGTTACAAAAATAAAGATCTGATTTTACAATTAAAGCTTTTTTTCTATGTTCCAAGTAAACTCCAATGATAACTGATAAGCAGAAAAGCTCTGAGCTGTAAGAAAAACAAATACGTTTTACTTGGCTGGTTTTGTTTCAGAATGTTTGGAACTGGCATTTCTTTTACACGTCTTCACCCTGATTTATAGTTAGTGAATGCATGATATAAAAACTCTTTGGGTTTTGAATATTTATCAAGAAGAAGATAAATCCTCAGTATCACACTTTAAAATTATTTTACTGGCTTATGTAAATGAGACTTTATATTGTGTTGTCAAAAATCATCATTCCACTGCATTAAGTAAAAATATTGTATACTTCATAAATATCCACAGAATAATATTTTAAAAGCTATAATAATCTGACTATAGAACAGTTGCTTATCACAAAATTTATGCCTAATAACAGTAACAAGTCTCTGCAGCCCCATTCATTAGAGGATAAAAAAGCACTGAAAGCAATCATTAAGCCTGATATAACTATTGTTCTTTCATCCTTTTATATAGTAGAACAATGGGCAAATTATCTAACCAAAATCATTTGGTTAGAAGTAGTCTGTTACAATCTAATTCACTATTTAAAAAGTCAACACGTAACAGAAGAGAGATACAGTTACCTGTATCTCAGCAGCAGAAGAGAAGATATGTCAGTCTGATCTACTAATATGGCTCGCATCACTGTCACAGCTCAACCTCTTAGAATCTTAATTCATCTATGGCATTGTGTATAAGCAATGCCATTATACAAACGGAGAACTGAAGCAGAGATTTATTAAGTCAAAACATGAAACCTGAGACAAAAAGAGTCTGCAAGTTCATCTTTTCTTTCTGACAGAGTACTCTTTTTTCTTCGCATAATATTTGACAAACTGGTCATTTGGTAAACAGCCAGCCCTTGCTAGAGTAAGGGAAGCTGAACAACGCTGAACACTTGTCCTGGTTTCAGCTGGAATAGAGTTAATTTTCTTCCCAGCAGCTGGTACATTGTTGTGGTTTGGATTTAGGATGAGAATAATGTTGGTAACACACTGTAGTGTTGATAAAACACTGTGGTGTTCAGCTGCCTGCTGGGTTAAGCCACTACAACGTTGCGTTTTGCTTCAGGACCAAAGGAGTTCCCTCCCTCTGAGCACTCTTTATCGCACGCAATGACAAGATTGGACACAAAGTAAATTGCCAGAAAGACCTTTGCTTCCCCTCGCCTGCTCTAAATATTAGAGGATATTGACCTCCAGCCCTGTTTTATTTGAAGGAGTTCTGAATTATTTTCTTGTCATTACAAATCAGATAACATAAATCACACCTAGACCCTGTGGCAGCTGGTATTATACTGCCGCACAGTTAAATCAGATGATGCTGCAAAGGAAAAATTCAACAGAGCCTTATCCAGTATTGACTCATGCATGCCTCCTTCTAGCCATGTTATGAATTATGCTAATGCACAGAGGCCACAGATGAGATTAAGAGTCCAAATGTCCTAAATGCTTTACAAAACAGCAGGGGAAAAAATGTAAATGCTGTTAGTTGCTTTTAGACTAAAGACGAAAAGCAGCTAAGGAGAAGAGAATTTTCACTTTCCTTGTATTACAGATGGGGAATAGAGAGATCAAGACTAACCAAAATTTCTGAACCTCTTCCCAGAGGTTTTGCTAGTTCTTGATCATATCCCTAGTGTCTTATCAAGGGAAGGAGCCTGTGTCAGTCTGGCTTTAAACCCCAATCTCCAGAATCCTAGCCCAGGACACAAAACCTTTAAATTAAATTATCCTCTCTGCTTCTCCTATACAATAAGGAAATGAACTCAGAAGAGGAATCTCCTCTGCCTTTCAACAGACATGTCTGTGTCCTTTACCTGATCAGAGGCTGGTGTAATGCTACCAGTGACGCATGCACCGTGACGGATATCACTGACAGGTGGAAATAGTCAAACATGACAGGAACATGGTGGTGCAGACCTCTCTGGGGGTGGAAGTGAAGACACAGTGTACGACTGCTGATCATGGGGATCACTGGAACATCTCTCAGCCTGGAAGAGAAAGAGGTTTACAAGGGCTAGTGAAAGCTTGAGTTGTCACAGCCTGTGACATGCTACAGGCAGCAGACTGGGAAAAGGCTTGAGGTGAATTTTTATCACTTCCCAGCCTCATAAGTGTTTACATAACTGATGAGTGTCTTGTGTTTTACTTGTGCCTAGCATAAATATAAATAAATATTTAATATACATATGCATGTAAATATACATACAAAAATAAATAATACATAACAGATGTAGATATATATATAAATACACTGTATAAAAGAAAAATAGACGTGATGCAATTCAGGTTTCCCCTGGTGATTTTCCTTGATGTACACCTATGCAATAGTTCTGGGGACATCAAGAACTAAGGGGCAGAAGGAAATCCATTTAGCAAACTGCTCAGCTTATTTGAGTGTTCGTAGCCAGGACAGCTCACTACTTGTGATTTTCAGTGTAAGAACAATCAACTCAGGCAATGTATGAGAGTTAGAAGCAGTCCTGTGCCAGAGAGAGATGAAAATATTCAGAGTACCTTTCCAGATAGCTGATCATCTGAAAAAAACTTTGTGCGAGAGGCTAAAAAGAGAGTAGGTGAAGTAACTGCAGAGAAACAATACAATTTGGAATGTCTTCTCCTTTTCTCATTAAATAAAAAAGAAGACTTTAATTTAAAGTTTGATTGTAACTATTCCAGAATAACTTTCCTAGTGTGCAGTCAACCACATGACATCTGAGTCACCAATGGGGCAGGAGACTGAGTGTAAACCTGGAGCATGCCTAACCGCATCCTCCCAATGCAAGTGAAACTCGCTTCTAAAGAATTGCTTTACAGCATTAAAGACCCTCTGAAGCCAGCTGTTTCTCAGAGCCAAGAAAACCTATGATGAGATGGTTGAGTATGATGCATAGTTAGTCCCAAGAAGCTTCAGTGAGATTTGGAGAATATCCCTTTCTAAAAATCACTGCTTTTTTTTGTGGTAAATTGGAGTAATCATTCAGATGATAACAGAAATTAAATGTATATGTTAGAGCACAATTTCACAACTTGAATGTTTCAGTCCTTTTTGTTCTTGGCTATCACTTAATGTTTATTTTTTCTCTCTTGTAGACACATCGACATCACAGCTGATGACTGATGGTCCAGTCCCACCTGCCTGAGAGAACAAGTTTTCACTTTTTGTATGTTGAAAATAAAGGAAACTTGTTCTTGAAATTTGTTTATGTACCCTGTGGATATGAATAAAATCATGTGGGGACAGTCTTAGCATGAAACACAGCTCTAATGATTTCTCTGCACCCCCTCCTGCCCCCCACAAATGCTGCTGAAGTCTTTGGAAGCCTTTTCTGTGATTCAGTGAGGCTGAATAACATCTGGGATCCCACTTTCTGCTTGGTCTCAGGAAGGGATGCTACTCCCACTTCACCTAAGACTATGGAGTCCAATGCAGTTGGAAGGAATCAAATTCAATGGGAAGAGTCTTTCTGTCTAAAATACAGATACAGCTTTAGTTCTTAATACAAGAAAAATGCTTAGCATATTCATACACCTGTCTTCAGCCAGAAAATACTTTCTTGTCTCCTGAGATAAAGGAATTCCTGAACCATAGCCCCTGCTCACATGGTGGTCAGTGATGATATTCCCTTTGACTTTAATAGCAGCAGAGCCAGAGCAACAGTTAACATCTTTGAAAACCTCACACTTCAAGAAGAAAAAATGTTGCTTTAAAGAGGAGTATGAGATACACTCTTCAAATACAGAGAGGAGAAACAGAAAGACTTCAGCACTGAGGCAAAGGAAAGACTTATCAAAGCTATCACTTTTTCTAAAGGACTCTCATTTCATCAAAGTAATTTCCCAGTTGAACAAACCCCTGCATTATGAATTGAGCTTTAAAACAGCACTTACTGTTGTTCGCTATCAGTAAAGTGCAGGTCCAACTTGAGCTGAAAATCTGCCTCACTCAATGCATCTTCCACCTACAAAAAGACAAAGGCAAGGTTACCTTTATAAGTTGGCACCTACAACATTGAAGGCAAAGGTAGATGGGTTTGTCTAATAAGAGCAAAGGCAAAAATAGACAGCAACAACAGCACCCCACCACAGTGGCAAAAAGGAGCAAATGTGACAGCAAGTTGAGGTAATTGCTGAAGGAGTCAGAGGGAACCAGAGCAGTCAGAGGTGTTATCTGCTCCTGGGTGTCCTGTCATGTCAAAAAAATCACTCCAGACAAGAGTAACAAGAGTGTGTAGAGCACTGCATTTGTTGGATGCTTGCTCTTTGCACACTAAGAGTCAGTGGAGTATTTATGAAGATGCACTCCCTCATTGAATGCGTATTTGTTTGGGTTATCTTGTCAGCTGAAGGAGAACAAGGACTAGATTCTCTTGGTTGAGAAATAGCCATGACTCCTTCTGGTTACCTGTCTGGAACTAACACAAGGTTCAAAATTTACAGTTTAAAACAATCAGAAATGGCTCAAATAATTCTGACAATTTCTGTCTCTCACCATTAGCCTTTTAGTTTGTTTCTCAGCAAACTGAGGCTTTGCTGTCTCCCAGTCACACTTTTTGGCTCTTGACAGGTTCATGGAGGAAGTTTATCATGGATTCTCATCTAGACCATTTTCCTTGCAAAATTCAAAAACTTTTGTTGTTTTTAAAGCTTCAATTAACAGAAGTTTAGCTGTTAACTTTGTTGCAGGGTGCTGAACGTGTTTCTCATGTGTCATCATAAGCCAGCTCACTAATTCATCTAATAGGTCCCACCAGCAAGATTACCCTTCTTTTATTGTCAAAAAAAATACTTTAATTGGATTTCTGAAACAGTACATGAAGGGAGCAGTCAGTTTGTTAGCTTCACCTGGAAAGGACTACATTGAATAACACATCCCTGCTTGGCACAGTTGAAGCAACTATAACCAATGAAAATAAATAAATTAGAATGGAAGAAGGATTAAGCTGCCCAGCACTTTCTCCTTCACTCATTAGAAATGTCTTTTCTTCCCCAGCAATGTAGGTATAGTAGAATAAAAAAAGGTTTTATTTCTATCAACTTAAATGGAAATATGAACAAAAAAATACTCATTTTATTACCAAAATAGTCTTTATCTGTGAGTGTAAGCATACTTTATTGTATACCAGTTACAACAGGAGATGCACAGGAATGCAGGTGGAAAAGTAGAGTTTTTCACTGCGGATAGGGTATTGTAAATACTACTTCTTTTTACCCCATTTTTGCCATGAAAAGGAGAGGTGAGATGTCTAGGTTCTGTCTTTTGCAACAAACAGATTCATACAGTGAGCTGACCCACCCTGAGGTACACATCGGAAAAGGACAATTGATTTCTGTTTGTGCCTGTCTCTTTCCACTGACAATAGGTAGAGCCTAGAGAAATACCTTGGTCTAGATACACTTAATTTAAGATGGCTTACATTAGGCAATGTGAATTCTTCTTTCTCAAGCTCATTAGCACCTTCTTAACAACAGACAATACCAACAATGCAGTGAAACCAATGTCAGAGGCGTCTAGCCTGCTCGGAAAGGTAGGATTTATGAAATATTGTTTTGGGTTTGAGTGGTGGGGGTTTGGTAGCAGGGGAGGGGCTGCAGGGGTGGCTCCTGTGAGAAGCTGCTAGAAGCTCCCCCAGCTCCAAGTCGGACCTGCTTCTGGCCAAGGCCGAGCCCATCAGCGACAGCAGCAGCGCCTCTGGGATAACAGATTTAAGAAGGGGAACCTGCAGCG
>JAVKLA010000027.1:48142234-48157791 GCA_034782735.1 Sagittarius serpentarius
GATATTAGGAAGAATTTCTTTACTGAAAGGGTCATTAGGCATTGGAACGGGTTGCCCAGGGCAGTGGTGGAGGCCCCCTCCCTGGATGTTTTTAAAAGTTGTGTAGATGTAGTGCTTAGGGACATGGTTTAGTGGTGGACTTGTCAATGCTAGGTTAACGATTGGACTAGATGATCTTACAGGTCTTTTCCAATCTAGACAATTCTCTGATTCTGTGATTCTAAGGTGTGCTAAAAAAGGTGTACCAGTATCAGTCCTTCAAAGAGACCCAGATCTGTGGTCATTGTCAGGAAGCCAGCAAGCACATGCTTTTTACAAAAATAGTTTTTCAGAAGGTACTTCTGGGAATTTGGGCCTTTGCAAATTGTTTTGAGTCCATGAGCTGTGGTAAGTTAAAGGTCCAGGTCAGAAAGTCTTAGGGACTGCTGGTTTGTCAAGAGTTTCAAATCAAGACCGGTCTATTCTGCTGTGCTAAAGTTAATGCTTTGCTTTTTAGTGCAAGAATCATACATAATTTGCAATCAGAAGTCAGTGAGTTAAGACTGGCAGAGGACTAAAGATTACCTGAGGTAAAGTTCGGTTACAGAAAAAAAAAAAACAAACAAAGAGAGAAGACTTTAAAAAATAAAAAAGTACTAAAGGCCCTGGTAGACAAGTGGATGGAGTTTTGTCATTATAATGACTAGTTTTCGTGGTGCCAGTCTGCTGGAACTGGAATAGTGCAGACAAAGAAGTACCTTCTCAAAAAAAAATGAAATCATATGGGGCAGGGGGAAGAGTTGGTTAAATACCAGTAAGTCTTGAGCTAATTAATTAGCAGAACCGTAGTGCCGTCATCCAGACTACATTCAAATCATTTTCCTATTACTGACTTTTACCAAGCACATCCAGCAACAGCCTAAGTGTTTCACCCTGCTATTCTCTTCCCATCACGTCCTGCACGATAGTTATGCATAAGTCCAGGCAGCCTGGATAAACACACATTTATTTCCTTGTGCTATACCAGTTAGGCTAGAATGTTTCAGCCTGATTAGCTCTTCAAAAGCATGCAGTCATATTTATTTTAATTTAAACCTCATCATAATAGAGACACTGCAAAAATCATGTTAGAGGTATAATGCATTCTTATTCCTAGCTGGCAGACAAAGGGAGCTTTATGTTATTTGATTTGGATATTGATAGACTGGTACTCTTCTAGAATGGAAAGTTTAATGTCATTTCTTCTCAAACACACTCCTGTGCAGGCCACTCCTAGTGTGTAATTGCTTTAGGAGCTAGATTTGCAAGTGACATAAAGAGTCATTTCTCGTTGGAAAGGTTGAAGTCAAAGACATGCTACAATGCTTAAGGTTTTCTCAAATCCATGTGAGTAAATACACTACCACAGGGACAAAAACTACTCAGTTTTAAGCAGAGAGATTTACCTTTGCAGAGATCTGGCAGAGAACTACAGCAGACGGGTGGCTGATCATCTCCTGAACACAACCCATCCCTGTCTATTTCAGTGGCCACAGCCTTTTTCCTTTTCTCTTAAAGTATGACATAAGGCTGTGGCAGGAGTTTTCTCAGAGGAGCGCTTGGCAGCATGAAGATGTCTTAGTAATGCAGACAGCAATGCAGGCATCCTGCCTCTCAAAGCAAATGGGAACGACATCTCCATAGACATTGCCCTTCAGGCAGTAGCACTCACTGATGTATTCTGTGCTTTAAGGTACAGGCAGGGACCAGGCTCTATGACTGTACTTGAGCTTCTTTCACTAACAAGAAGTGGTACCTGCACAAAACGCACTCTCCCTTTGTCTACTCCATGAAAACATCATCATCCCGGTAACTTTTTGAAACTTCCCTTTGTTCCTGGGATACCTTCTGACACTTATGTCTCTCTAAACCCACAGACTTGTCTGTTAACAGATACTAGCAATAAGGTTGGCGTTTGCCACGGCTAACATTGTTCAGAGAGGGTGGATGGCAGGAGACATAGCAGATGCACCCCCTCATTCTCACAAGCACCTCTGCACAAAGCACAGGATGGTGTGAGAGAGAAGGTTGAAACTATAAGCTTTCACAAATCTCTTTCTAGCATAATCTCAGTTACGCAAATAGCTCTGAGCTGTGCCTGCACTGCTCAGCAGTCACGTGCAGTCCAAGGAAGACATACATAGTGTGTGGAAACGTCTGGCAGCATTCACTCCCTGGTGAGAGCTGGAGCTAAGACTGTATTGACCTGCATTTAGCTCTTTATTCCACAGTTTCAAAGGCTTGAGCTTTGGTGAACTCAACAAGGAAAGTCCAATTTTGTGTTAATGAGCTTTTGCTCAGTAAATTTCCTTGTTAGGAGATTTATTTGTAACACTTGCAGCGTTCCTTAAGCTAGAAGGAACCTTATTTTCCTGTCTCCTTTTCTTAAGTGACTATTTCATTTACTGCTTATCTTCTTTGGGTTGAATAGGTCTTCAGATTATCTAGAAAGTGAAAAAGCTCTCAGGGTTGTAAGAACTATTGCAAGCATGAACAGGACAGTTGTGCTCCACAACCATTCATTTAAGAGAATGAGAAAAGCCTGTTGATGCATCTCTCTCTTTCTATTCTTTTTGCAGGAAATATAATGCCATCCCACCACCACCCCTAGCAGTCCCTTTACAGACTATTGAGTGATGACATTTTTTAAAAAGGAAGGGAAAAAAGACTCTTTCCATTTGTGCACGCTTTCATACACATAGCATAGGCTACCTGTACAGACCAGTCAGTATACCATGTCCTGCTTTCCCACTGTCTCCGTATCTGATTTACCAAGCTCCCCCAGATACACTCTAGTCTACCCAATCTTCCCATCTGGAAGTTTCTATAGATGGAGATTTCTAAATGTTATTGCAGCATATCATACAGAAATTATTCATCCCTTTAAAGAATCAGAGAGAGAATTTGCTATTTAGATGCTGGTGGCCCCTGAAAACATCTGTCCAGATAATCTTACGAGGAAGGAACTGATGGATAGGTGACCTGTAAACAAATTTGTTACTTATCTTCAGCCTAATTTAATGAGAATAGAAACTATATTGTTCTGACAATGACTGCCAGTAGGAAGGTGCTGGAGTGGTGGTGATGGGTGTCTGTGGCAGATGTGCAAAAGCCCCTGAATACTGGAATAAAACAGAATGAACGATTAGAATGGAATGGAATGGAATGGAATGGAATGGAATGGAGTAGAATAGAATAGAATAGAATAGAACAGAATAGAATAGAATAGAATAGAATAGAATAGAATAGTTTTGCATAATGCCTCAGAGCATATAATGAGAGTTGGGATGGGAAAGTAGAAAGAAATAAGCAAAGGATAAGAAAATGCGGGTTAACATCTTCAAGAAAAAACAATGGAGCCTGAAGGACACCACCAGAAACCATAGTCCCCTACAGGGACATGTGACATCTGGTCAAACTCAATTAACCATAGCTTTGCTGTTTGTAGTAGGTATAATTTGACAAAGCTGAAAATGAAATGGACTTTAGTTGACTAATGTGCTACTCTATTTGTGTTTTGAAGGGGTGTGATATGCCAGAATAGCTTGCCCTTCTACTTGAAGGACTCACTGGTACATCAACTGAAAGTATTGCCTGGCCAGATGGGCAGCATCCCTCAGCTGGTGCAAAGCTGTGAACAGGGACCTAAGTTTTCCTGGTTTTCAAATGTTCTAATTTGTGTTATTTCCCCCAGCAGCACCCTCATACCTCTTCTGTTCCTGTGAGGAGAGGAAGACATTTCTAGGAAAAAGCAATCAAAGATGTTGATAACATTCTGCAGGTCAGAACTGTTCTCCTGACCTTTCTATGATCCTAATACACACACCAGATAGATTAGCGCTTCTTCCAAACTCCACTGGCCAGTTATCCCAATTGTCCTCTCCAGACATGCCACTTTCTTAATTTTTCAGCTCTGAGTTCTTATAGCATCCTTCTTCTGCTTTCACCATGCCTGAATTATCTCCCTTCTTCCCTTTAAATCTCCTTTATTTGAACCATCCTTTACTCACTTTCTTTTTAACCTCTATAAAAAAGGTTTGAGAAGTTTCATGGTTGTTCTATGTCAATAACTTTTCCATGGAGCAAACAAACAATGAACTCACCTTGGCAGAATCAACTGACAATGACACACACATATCTCAACCTCTGATTTCTGTCGAGAGACTTTGAAATGGCAATGTCTTGGTGTAGCTGAGACTTGATGATGAATGATTTTCCCAGAGCCACCTAGCCACCTACGTCATATGAACCCTTGCTGTTTGCAAAGCAATAGGATTGGCCAGGTTTTATGCCCTCTGCAATCTGTTTGGCATGCAAGTGATTACTGTGCTCCAATCTTGACAGCTAGATGCTTTCCATAATTACATTTTCAATTATGCTTCCTCCTGACATCTATAACTGCCAAAGAAAACTGGAATAAATGTTAACCAACAAACCTTCTCAAGGATGGTAGGCATCCCGATCTGAGATTCAGATTTGCCCAAGAGTATTGGTATAATCTGACCTTTGAGAAATGCTGGAGTTCTGTTTGTATTTATTTCTGCAGGGCTTTAAAACATGTAAATGCCTAATCGCATAGCCCCTAACTCAGAACTCTTACATGAGGTAATGTTCCTATGATAGGAGGGTACCTTCAAAGCCGTGAGTGAAAGGCAGTATATTTTAGGGAGTTTCTGAAGAAACAACAACAGTTAGAAGGGAAGAGGTTCTCAGTTGTAGTACTACAGAGACCATGCACAGCAAGCGTGGTCACCATTACATCACTTTGCATTACTTTTTAGCTCTGTTTCCAACAGGTACCAGAAGCATGAAGAAAGCCTCGGAATTAGGTCCTTGGTTTATTTTAAAATTTACTACCTTGCTAAGAATAACTTTAAATAATGTTAGATATCCATACACAACAAGGAGCATGAGACCGAAATGAAACATGAAAAACTATTCTCCAGAGGAAACACATTAAAACCTCCTTCACAGCAAATTTTCTCCCATCCATCTTTTCTGTTAAACTGGTAGGACTTGACTACAGCTTTGCTGAGAGTTACAGGGGAAAACATGATACTTATATCCCTCCATTACCTCTGCTTTTAGTATACTTCAGCTTCGGGGTTTGACAAAGAAAGTGCAGAGAGAGGATTTACTCTGACTCTGTCCTCTATTCAGTAGCCCAGAGAAGTAAGATTAATTGCTACTCTTTCAAAATAAGGAAGGAGAAAATGTGACGACTCAGTCCTGACACTCTGCTGCTGGAGAGATGACATTGCTTCGTATCCCCCACGCAAGGCAGAGAACAAAGAAAGTCGTATTTTTTTATTCTAAATATAAAAACACAGATCCAGGGAATATGGCCTTTTAGAAAGATGACTTCAGGTTTACATCCTGCTTTCTCCAGAATTATCTCTCTATGGTTTATTGAGCTTGTATGAGAGGTCTAAAATGAACAGGGAGTCATTATACAGTCAGAAAAAATCCATATGGAAACCAGATCTAACTTCACATCTAGCCTCTTTAATGCCTTTACGATTATAGCACTGGAAACAAGATAATTACTCAATTGCTGGCAACTTCTTGAATCTTGCTGTCTGAGAAAAGCAGTATTATGCTGCTGTTCAGATAAATGGAAAAGCAGGGTTCTGCTAAGTTTTGCTTTAATGAAAGAGATGCTCTTCAATAATGTAGGGAAATCAAGATGAAGCAGTTGTAAACAGAGCTTTACTGTAAATATTTCTTTATGAATAACAGTGCGCACTTAAACATTTGTATTTCAGATTAATTCAGAGCCACAAGAAGCATATCATACTCTCTGTACTTGGGTTCCCACACAAGAAAATCTCAAGAGACTTAAATGAAGACAGGCTCCTTCTGCCAGGTCACTCGTGTGCAGACGGATGAAAGGCATCGCAACGCACTTGCTTGAGAAAGAGCTGTGAGCGTTTTGAAACCTTCCTACCCACAAACCTTATGTTACTACCCACGCAGACATGTTGTGTCAGCGGTTCATGTGATCTTTCCTAATCTGCTTCAGTGGAAAGTCAACTGTTGGTAAATCATAGCAGAAGGCATTTTAAACTGAGCTAGATGTCCTTGCCCTGAAGTGACTTGGAAGCAATCACATAGTCTATTAACACAGGTGAACAGGGAGGGTAATAATAAACAGGTATAGATAGTATTGCCTTTAAAATCTCAGTCTGGACTAGCTGTAGCCCACTTACTTGCAATCTGAGTGATCTTACAGCACACATCGTCCTGGTTGGTACTGTCATAAACATAACCCAGATCTGTCTAGTGGATGACTACCTCCCTCATCCATCCAGACACACATTTTGGGCTGTCCTGTCTCTTGGTCTTCAGCATTTGAAATTCCCACTAGCCTCACAAGGAGAGTTGGTTCTTGTTCAGTCTCTAC
Organism: Sagittarius serpentarius; assembly: GCA_034782735.1. Classification (NCBI taxonomy): domain Eukaryota; kingdom Metazoa; phylum Chordata; class Aves; order Accipitriformes; family Sagittariidae; genus Sagittarius; species Sagittarius serpentarius. Next base: position 48,148,656 of record JAVKLA010000027.1, read on the forward strand.
AAAATAGGTATGGATTTTCTAATTTCTAAGTTTCCTTGTCATCCGATTTCTTCTAGTATTGCCAAAACTCTTAAACACTTGCAGGTCATACTAACTATGCTGTTTTTAAAGAAAATTAAGACGTGGGCATTCCTCGAACGGACAGTATGCTGCCTTGCTAGAACCTCCACCTTGCTAGAACCTTAGCACCGTACTGCAAAATATAACCAAAAGAGACCAGAAAATCTTGTGCAAATAGCCCTGTTTATCTAACTTGCTTTTTTTCCTTTACCATCTGTTGGAGCCATATGCCTTCTTAAATGAGTTAATTATAGGTCTCCACCAAAACTAATCAAATAGTGGTAACTGTTGCAAACTTCAACTGGAAATTTCATTTCTTCTTTATAACAATTCCCCCCAAAACCAGACACTGAGATGGTTGCCTTTCTCTGGTTTTCTGGACTTGAGTACACAGTGATGACAGTTGATGCACACATGTCTCTCTTAAGATACGGGAGAAATTAATAATGAACTGGAGAAATAAGAAGAGCCAAAGTACAGTTCCCTCCAAGTACATTAGGAGGGGTGACTTTGGGAAAGAAAGTGACTGTGTCTAATAAATATCCACTGACATGTACTGTAGCAGAGCTCTTAGTGTTTTGAGTTTTCCTTCACTGCCCCTGTGCAGTTGTACTGAGTGAGAGAGAAAAGAAACAACCCTGTCACAAAGTTATCTGGCTTTTAGCAGTGAAGAACTGGAGCAAAAAAGGATCCAATACTAAAATGACATTTTGGAAGAGAGATTCCAGCCCATTTAGAGAACAATAAATCTCCTAATGAGATCAGAAAAGACAACATTTCACTTTCACGTCCAATGGACATTTGTATAAATGTCCATTTGTATAAATGTCAATTTACACCATTCAGGGAAACTATAACTGCCTCCAGTGTCAATGTCACTCTGCATTGCTGTGTAATGTAAAAGGACTGAAGGATAAAAATTAATCCAATCCTAAATATGGCAAATGAAGAGTTGAAGTGCCTTTTAAAAACCCCAAACACTAAATAGCTCTTTCAGCATCACAAGACTGTGGCAATTTCAGACTGTCATGCTGACCTTCCAGGAAGTTTAGAACTGTTCTGGCAGAAATCAAGTTGTTTTTTTTTTAAAAAAAGGAAAATGGTATGTTTTAAGTTAATTAATTCCAGCCATCAGAAAGGTAGTTGTTTCCCATTATAACTGCCACAACCTCTTTTTGTAAATGAGCGGCACATACAGAAGAAAGAGAACACTTCCAGTGTTTCATTTCAGCTGGTCTTTTCCTCTGGCTACTAATGGTAAGGTTTCCTTCCACTTTTCTCACCACTGCTCACATGATGTTTTGACAGCTGGAACACCACAAATGTTTAAAGATGCAGATATGTAAGAGTTGAAATACATATAAAAATGTGAATATATGTACTTTACAGACACTTCAAGCATAGATAGATGAGTAGGACCTTTATTCCCTCAGTGCTGCATGGCATATCTGGCATCATCTCATCAACACAACAGCAACTGAATCAGAAAAGCCCTGAGCAAAAATCATAGACTTTAAGTCAAACTGGAAATTAAAGATTTCCCAGACAGGGATGTAACGCTTTCAAGTCCTCTGATCAATGCTACGGATTGGGAACTAAATGCTCTCCTAATGTACTATTGCAATGCCTGCTGTGTTCAAGAAGGTGATGGGCAGAGGTCATACCTTTACCAAAGTTTTATTTTCAGCATTATGGCCAGTTGCACTTTACTCAGAGGGTAAATTACTGCAAATTAAATATGTAAAACATTTTGTGACAATCTGACAATAAATCAGAGGTAGTCCTTAAGATACCACTGTAAAATAAAAAGCCTGAGGATTCAGAGTGAAGGATCTCAGATTCCCACTGGAAGAAGCCACCACTGGTGGTTAGTGTTTCTGAAAAGCCAGGCAAGTTATCTAGGTATTTAAATACAGGTTTCTGATCCCCACTATGGATCACAAAAGTAAAACCACAAAAAGAGCTTCAAGGTCCTACAGGGTTTTTTCCTCTTCATGTACAATACCAGTAGGAGGTCTTTCATATCCCTTCTATGATCAGTCTTCAGAGTTAAGTTAAATACAAGAGACTTGATTCCTCAGCTGCAGCTGCTGCAACTGAGGATCTTTCATTCTACAGACTGCAGGTTCAATTTCTAGTGTGATGTTCAAGGTGGGTTTGTCACATCCACATTCGCAAGGTGATCCCTCCACATTATGTTCTTCCTCCAAGTTGAAGTGGACCTGACCAGATCCCTCGCTCATTCAGGAGAGACGTGATCCTATTGCCCAGATGGTCTGTGATTCTGACTACTAGATTTAGTATTTGTATACAGTGGGAGAAAGGGTAGAAACACATATTCCTGCTTACCTGCCCATAAAACGGATGGAAGAACTCGCTGAGCTCCCAGGGCAAGATATATCAACTATAAATCAGCTGTTCCTCTTCTGACGCCAATCCTTTCCATAAATTACTATACAATCTTGAGACATTTCACATGTACAGATGTACAGCACTTGTTTCTCAAGTTGAAGAAATACAAACCAGCCTCCAGAAGGGCAGTCAACAGGATGGAGACTGGCAGGATCAGATCACAGGTAAGTTATGTCAAGGCCTCATATTTTCAATACAAGTGTTATCAAAACCCTTGAAGCAGGCAGGTGGCACTTAGATACTGAAGCAAAACTGTGCAAAGACAATTTTGTCCACTTATTAAAGAGGCTAAAGGAAAAAAAAATTCGCCTAAATCCTAACACACATGCACACAAAAATAAATTGCAGTTCCATTTGCTGAAAACCAGTTTCTGTTAAAAATAAAAACACTATCATTATAAAGTAGCTTCCAAATAAGCAAACTATATTGCTAATCTGTAGTAAGAACTGTTTCCATATAAGCCATAAGCTTAATTGAAACCCAAAATGTTCTTCTGTATGTTTTGTATCTTTAAACATTCCTTTAAGCAGATATTTTAAAACTTCCCATCCAGCTGAAACATGGATTGCTCCTTTCCTAGGTCAGCCAGCTCTTGTCCAATTAATGATTTAATTGCTGAATTGTCTATACAGCTCAGCACAAAAATGCAATAGAACTATTTTTTCTTATTCATTTGCTTCTCCAATTAGATTCCATCAACCTCTGCCACTGCATTGGTAATTTTTTTTTGCTTTTTAATTATGCACATTATCTCAATTGAAATCCTGTAGTTTTATCTGGGTCACACATGCAAATAAATCAGCAAGAGACCAATCATACTTTGTCAATGCATGTCCGGCACAAGCCATTTGGCTTTCTGTCTGGGATTTCATTAAACTGCATTAACGTTCTCTCTGTCTGTGATGTGCCAAGAGTATCATTAGCTGTTCTCTTTCTTTGGGCTGTTTTCTGGTAAGGCTATTCATCACCTTCAGTCTGAGTTAAGGGTCATTCAATAAAAGGATGTGTTATCACTTTCTGAACAGTCTGTCTTTTTATTTGGCATAAACTTTGCGTATATATCATGGTCCTGCACTAAGCCCTTAAGTGGACTAAACAATATAAGACAAAGGGTCCTGAATCTAATCCTACCTACCTTCCTCAACAAAACCTGTCTAGGACTTTGAAACTGAAACGGGAAAAATCCCATCTATCCAAAAAATCTCATATAAACTCCCCTATACTCAAAATTTTAAATGTCTTTTCCTCTTCAAGACAAATAAAGGTGCCAAAAAAGTCTTATTGCCACCACATTACAGAGAGTAAACTTGCACAAAGTTATGGTAGATTGCTCAAGATAATCCTGAACATCAATAGCAAAGCTGGGAATGAACTCAAATCTAGTGTGAAGAAAATCCGGTATTTACTACCAGACAAACACACTGCTGTTGTTTTAGACATCATGTTGTAAGGGTATGTGGCTACTCTAACACTATTTAGGCAGCACTCGAGAGAGCTGGATTCCTGTGCTATCACTGTCTTCTTGATAGACATTAGGCAAATCATGAGGCATCTCCGTCCCTCAGTTTCCCACATACTAACTTCTCCTTCACTGTGTCTCTCATTTAACCAGTCTGCGGCTGACATTTTGAGCTCTGAGTTTTATGTCAGTATTTACCACACTGGTCTCAGCTGTTACATCTAACTTGGCTGAGAAATACTGCTGAAACAGGGATGCAAGTCTTTAATGGCTTCCACAATAGATAAATTGTGCAGATATTTCCCTAGATATTTTTTGCCTAGTGACAAGCATATTCTCAAGTATTTCTAAAGATTTAATAAAATCTTGGCTCTTTTTCTTCATCCTCTAAACTTATCCATCAACATTCCTAATAATTTTGGAAGTCATGAACCCAAGACCGGCCCATGGATACAAATACACCTCCCTGATGTAAGCTGATAATATTCAGGACACATGATCTGCAAGATGTGAATTGAAGTCCATGGGGTCGTTTCCTGGAGGTATTATAACTTCTTACAAAGTTTGCAGAAGGCAACAGATCAGGCCGGTGTTGCAGCTGCTTACAGCTCCCTTCCTAGCTTTTAAACTCTTTCCCAAAGGATAATAAAATGAATAGTATATATTCAAGTGACATAACTTTGGAAACAACCCATCATTTCTGCTGCTACATTTGAATTAAGAGAAGGAACATGTGATTGCATTGTTCCTCTGGATTTCAGTGGTAAGAAAGTCTGAGAGAAGAAGAAATATTGGAGATCCAACTAGCAAATACTGCACTAGAGTAATCACAGAAGTACCTATAAAGTAGGGTAGGAAGACTCACAACAAACAGGAACGAAGTCCCTTCTCTTTTCAATGCCTTTACAAATACTGGAAACTAAGGAGATGCTGTTTTCCATTACCCAGGGAACAGTGATTTAGATTAAGATTGTTCTACAGATAATAAGAAGGAGAAAAAAATTACAGTGCATTTTGCATAAGGCTTTTCCACATGCCCATGTCCTTGTAAGGGTGGCTGTCCTTGAAAATGAGAGCTATGGGAAATCATATAAGAGCCCATAGATATGAATCATGGTGAAAAGACTAAGAGTTAGCATGTTCTTATTTAAAATTAATAGGGGGAATTTAAAGACTTGATGGGAACTTTTCACGAGGGCAAGAAGAATGAAAAACTGTGGGGAAATTGGAAAGCATCCAGAATAGGCTTGGCAAGAAGTTTAGCAGAAATGGTAGAAAACCTTCATAAATTATAAGGAGAATAAAGAAGAGAAAAAAAAAAAAGAGGAAAGGCAGATTATAGGTTTTCTCAGGACTAAATCATCACTACTGTATAACAAACACCTTACTGCATGAGCTGTTCAAACTTCCCTAGTTTCTGGGGAAAGATGTGGAATAATGTACTGGACATCTAGTTGCTTCTTCATGTTCCCCAAGCAGACGAATTTCTTGCAGGATCCATATGCATCCCGTCAGTTCACTTTACTTTTTACATCCCAATTGAGATATCTGGATATTCTCAGGCATCTTTGTCCACTCTTACCAAACTCAACAGTATTTGGTGTCAGCAAGTTTCAGAGGCTCATTGTCTTGAAAAAAATTTCCTTTAATGATGCGTAAGTTTGTGGTATTTCCGCATCCTTGATACTCCTCTGTTCTCTTTCTGCCTGAAAAGTTGAATTCAGAGGCCAGACTTAGAATTTATGTTGTTTATAGGAGAGGTGCAGACAAGAAGTCATGAATCGAAGGAGCTTAGCAGCTAGAGATGTTCAGAACTGTAGAGTTTATCCATACAGCATGACAACCATTTCCATGCAGTAGTTAATATGTAGTTGTTATAGCCTTTCTGGACTGACATTTTAGAAACTACAACTGATATTCAGTAGTTTTCTATGACATTGCTCTTCCTCTGTTACTACTCTTGTTTTCTTCTGTGCACTGAAGCCAGGTACTTTCCCCTTGCACTGCTTACCACATGTCTATATTTTAAATCACACTTCCATCTGGATGGCTAGCTGTGAGTAAGTATACAGCAGCAGAGCCTTAACATGTCAATCAAAACCAGTAGATGCAACTTTTTGCAGGTAACTCTTCAAGACTTTCCATCACATTGCCTCTCTACCGGTTTGTGAGCCAACCTTGTAATGATGGTCAGAGCTGGAATAATCTTATCTTTGGAAGGCAACAGTGGAGGTTATTATTAAACCTCTTAACAAAATAAGCTTGAAATAGAAGACATGCACAGTCAGATAGGTGTTTAACCGGTGTATTTTGAAGAGTTTGTGCTCCTCTCTTATTTATTATAAAAAATATGGAATTGAGAAGGGCAAAATAAAACCACAGCACAAATGCTAATCTTGTTCCAATGACCTCAGCGCTGAACTTGAAACTAGAAACTCCTCTTCCAACTTTATCAGACACTTGGTCTGTGGCACAAAGTAAATTACATGTGACTGGATTAAAATCCTGGCTCCATATTCCTAAAGCTGTATCATTAATAAACACTTCCTCACCCAATACTCTTCTATACCCAGATCTGGGCAAGGGCAAATTATCCTGGTTCTCTGAAGCTTTCTGCAGACCTTTCTGGGGCCTGAGATGGTTGTTAGAAGCTCAGGACTTCTGGAAAAGTGGTCAGTTCAGTAAACTAGCACCAAAATAAAACATTTAGGCTCCGTTTTTCTTTGAAAAGAAAAACATTCTCTGTTTTTTCTTAGTTACAGCTGAAGTTCTGGAGAGGATAGAGGCAAGAAGGTTTTTTGCAAGATTGAATCCTGCAGAAACTGTGTCTAAATCAGTCAGAATTAGGGCTGAGCAGCAAACTGAATCTTAATTTCTACAATCAAATGAATAATTTAAAAGCACACTAACATCAACACCTGTTAAATGTTTCTTTAATATCTTGTTGCCATTTTCTTAATTTCTACAGTTCTCTGGCTGAAATTATCCAAATTCAACTAGTTTTCCTTCATACTTTTAATATGGACTTCGATGTCTTTTTGAGAAAATACTCTCTCAGGAAAAGAAATATAAGTAAAAGTGCACCTTTTTCAAGCACAATTTCATCTAAAGCTGGGTCAGCACCTCTGAAGAGAGCTCTTGTCAGAACAGCAGCTCTTTCTTCAGTGCAGCTCTGCTTTTCCTGCTTGAGAACATTGTTGAATCATTTACGATTGGGACATTTCTGGGAACTCTCTCAAAATATATGAAAAAGATGGTTTTCAACTCATGCCTGCAGGCTTTAAAGGGTAATCCCTAATGGAGTGTTTTTGTTTCTTTTCTGTTACAGTTTACTAAGATGTTTCATAAGGTTGAACTCTTCCAAGCTGAGGATGGCTTTTCCCTTCATGCTGTTCCCTTTCAGCAGCAGTTGTATACTAAGGTCTACCTTGTACTTAGATTGTCACAAAACTTGCAACAACAAGGAGTCCCTGATCATCTGGTGAAAAAGAAGAGACACTTTGATCAACTCATCCAGTCACATCTGTTACACATCCTTTAGCTTTTCACTTGTTCGACTCCACCTTCTGATCTTTTAAATCACGGATACTGCTGAGGTCCCCTTGGCTTATCTTGAACTGTATTTGCAGAGATATGAGTGATATCAAAATCAGGTCCCTTCAGTGTGAGGTTTGGGTCAGAGGACAATAAGCTTTTCAGAGGGCTATAAAGTATGTAAGCCCTATGACTAATCCCCATAGAAGCATTGCTCCTTATTGAATTCTTTTAGGGAAATAGGATGGAATTTGGTAATTTCTTGTTTGTACAAAAGCACCACCAACATACTGTTTACCCTTCCTCTAGTGGTGGATCAGCCACTTGAATCAAGAAGTATAAGTGAATGCAATCAAACCTCTGTGCAGGAATAGGCTGGTTACCTCAGGTGTCTGCATCCCCCCTTTTCCCCAGGCTGCTGATAGACCTTAAGGCTTAAAGAACAAGGAGGGGTTTTTATCCTTTTTATCCATGATTATGTTCTACATCACAGCTCAGACCACAAAGCACGTATTTAGTCTATCATGGTCACACTGTATGAAACAGAAGTACCTCTTCCCATACTGCCCCGAGTTTATATTCACCATCTTGTTTTGTTGTATGAGTATAGCCATCAAGCTTTTGTTTGCAATCACCAGGCAAGAAACCCCACAGACACAGGCAATCACTAAATTCAGTTCAATTCACTTGTGTTTTCATTAATTGGCTGGCTAACATGAAATGTATCCCCTAAGACCACCCACATTCTGCAACTGAACATTATGTCAGGGAGCACTCTCTCTTCTGAAGATTTTTGTCACTAATGAGCCTCAGATTCTTTCCTTGCATAAGCCAATTTCCCATTCTACACAGCAATTATGTAAAGGAAGGTGAATTTCCTGATACCTTCCATTGGTTCTTTTCAGCTCATGATTGAAAAGAGGAAAAACATTAAATAACTTTCATTTCAGTCTGGGAAAAGAGCTGACTAACCAAACTAAAAAATAAAAATTATTTTTAAAAAAGGACATTTTAAAATGGGCTTTCCTCTTTATCCCCAAAAAACAACAATAAATGGATGAAAACCCACCTCCAGATGATACTGCTCAAAGAGTTTACTTCACTGTGTCTAGTCAATCTCCTGTTGCAGCTAACTGCTGCCAAAACCAGGTACTGTGCAATGTAAACAGAGAGCAACATTCTAGATTAAATGGATTTGACATGACATGAAAGCCTTCAAATTGTTTGAATGGCTTAGAGGCAATCCATCACATGAACATTTTTAGAACCTCCACCACATCCTCACAGTGCAAGTTCTTCACCTCCTTCTTCATCCCTCACAATGCTGATTGTAGATATTGTTCATGCCTCTTTTACAGGTGGGAACCTGAGGCAGAGCATGACTTGGGCCTGTCTCCTCAGGAGTATTCAATATAAGCCAATGTAAATTAGGCCTTTGAGGGACTTTGAAGATCTGAATCTAAGTGTCTTGCCTAACATTGGAGAGAAAGCCTGCTGGAGAGTAGGAAATTGAAGCCAGACCTCACAGTTCAGGGACAGTCTAATTCTCTTCCTCTCTTCCTGATATTGTAGAAACTTCCATTACTGGAAATCAAAAGACACAACAATTTGCAGTTTAGTTTGGTTTCATTAAAACCTAAAAACCAATTCAACACCCCCCCCCCCCCGCC
>JAVKLA010000027.1:48163783-48175310 GCA_034782735.1 Sagittarius serpentarius
GGAAGCCCGCGCCGGAGCAGGCTCCTGGCAGGACCTGTGGCCCATGGAGAGAGGAGCCCAGGCCGGAGCAGTTAGTGAAGAACTGTAGCCCATGGGAAGGACTGACGTCAGACAATGGGGCAGGTACATCTGTCCTGAAAGTGATTGAAATTTTTCAGCCATGGAAAAGAGAAAAAAAACCCTAGAAGCCATGGTCTGGGGTTCAAGCCGTCCTGCCCATACTGCGGGGTCGAGTTAGAACTCCCAGGTACACACTTTGTTCAAGAATAAGGCAGTGTTGGCCCTTGGCCAGGGAGGACTAACATTACCTTATTTGACCACAGATCAAATTCTACTAGGGTATAAATGGAGCTCCACCGGAGGGCAAACTGAGTCAGTCCTCCTCAGAGCAGCAGCTCTGAAGTCAAGGGCTCACCCCTTGGGTTGGAACACCGCCCAGGGTAACTCCTGCAGGTTGGCAGCCCTCATTTTTTAGTGAGTGATATGCGCATTTTGGGTTATCATTCCTTAAGCCTAAGAATTCTTAAGTCGGTTGGGTAGTATTAATTTCCCTTTACATCAGTGAACCTGTGGTTTACTGATGTTGTTAGTGTTCTAACTGATTCTGATTGAAGAATAAATTTTGTTGCATTTAACACCTCTTTGATTGTGTGAGCCTCTGTGACAGAGAAGTTCACAGAGGACTCTCTCCCATGGGAGGGACCCCACGTTGGAGCAGGAGATGAGTGTGAGGAGTCCTGCCCCTGAGGAGGAAAGAGCAGCAGAAACAATGTGTGATGAACTGACCGTAACCCCCATTCCTCATACCCCTATTACATTGGTGGGGAGCAGGTAGAGAAAATAGGGAGTAAAGTTAAGCCTGGGAAGAAGGGAGGGGTGTGGGGAGAAGGTGTTTTAAGATTTGGTTTTATTTCTCATTATCCTACTCTGATTTGATTTGTAATAAATTAAATTAATTATTTTCCCAAGTCAAGTCTGTTTTGCCTGTGATGGTAATTGGTGAGTGATCTCTCCCTGTTCTTATCTTGACCCACAAGCCTTTTGTTATATTTTCCCTCCTCTATCCAGCTGAAGATGGAGAGTGATAGAGTTGCTTTGGTAGGCACCTAGTGTCCAGCCAGGATTAACCCACCACATCATGAGAATTCATAATTAGAATCATAGAACCATAGAATGGCTGGGGTTGGAAAAGATGTTTAAAGTTCACCTAGTTCCAACCCCCCTAGCATGGACAAGGGCATTTTTCATTAGATTAGGTTGCTCAAAGCTGTATCCAACCGATTGTATCTGGGGTTTTTTTTTGGCTTCTTGCAACAATAAGGAGAACACAAAAAGGATGAAGACTAACTAAAACCACAAAAGGAGGAGACATCATATCTGTCTGATTATAGCTTCTGGAAAGATAATGGGTGTTCCACTTGTTTCTATCATAAAAAGTTATTCATAGAAAGCAGGCCAATCCTTTCTCTCAAGGAGAAATGAAAAAAAAACAACAAACCAAACCCCAAAACAATGCCCCAGAAACACCCCTCTCTTAAAAATTAGCATTGAACATCATACAAGGATATGCCACAGTTCAAACGCCAGAGCTGTGCTTTGTGAACAAAACTCTGGTTGAAGTTCTACGGCTTATGTTCAGAGGGTATCAGACTAGCTATAAAAATTGCCCTTTCTGGACATGAAAGAATCCATGAACAAATCCTTCAGAACTTTTCCCTCTCATTATGTCATCATTATCTTACCTGGGACATAGCTTTTCTGGTGATGGAAGATTTTGAAGCACCTGCTAGAGGGTATATCTCTCTAGCTATCTGGATTCCTGCTGTTTATCTTACACATTTGGAAAGTTACTAAGTTTTATATATATTTGCATCTTTGAAGTAGTACCATCATGTTACAGATAAGACAGAGACAAGGACACACAGTTTGTCCTGCTGTCTGTGTTCCCTGTTCTAATCTGTAGGCCAGAAGATTTTTCAGAGCAGTCCTTGTCAGTATTATTGATGGGAAATTAAACCAACCAACATTCTTTGGCTGGAATAGTAAATTAAGAAAATACTTCTGAAAGGCGTACACTTGAATGCACAGAAATTTCTCTCATTTTTCTAATTTATGGCCATATCTAATACATAATGTTAAGCCTCAGAGCTACTGACCACGGAGTAGTGTCCTAGAGAACTGTTAAAAGCACGGAATGCTTTGCTGAACCTCAAATTCAGTTCCTGGTTCATCAAAGTTCAAGCCTGGCTTCTGTTTCCTAGTATCTTCTTAGTCCGTCTGTGAAATTTATGGTGAAAATATAACCATAGTTCTAGTCTTACAAAATATAAATAAATAAACACAAATTCCACAATTTCATTTTCAATGAATAAATCACTGTGCCATTCCAGAAGGAAAATGTGAATTCATTTTTTAGATAAATTAGCTTTTTTTGCTGTTAGTGGCAGAATAAGTTCCAAAGAAGAGAGTAATAAAGTTGTTCTCGCACTGGTGTCTTCCCCTTTCTCTTATATTTTACCCTGAAAAACCATTTGGAAACATTATGCAAAATCCTGAATCAAGCTATCATCTTTGATTCTTTGCTGGGAAAGACAAGGGTACCATTTGCTCTCTATACTGTGTCACCTTTCCTACTTTTTATTATTACTTGCCTAATTTGTATGCATACATACATGAAGGCACAAACTGCAATCACAGCCTTTTTGTGCCAGGTCTTTTACAGACACAATGGAAATGTCTCTCTCTGCAGAAGATCCTGCAACTTCTTTTATAGTAAATGGACAGAAATAGGTGTGATTCAACTTATCTTAAAATAGATATGTAAAATTACCCCCACAAATTACCTGTTTCTCTCCTCTGAATACAAAGGAGACTGGCTGATTAGCTTAGGTGGAGACACTCACAGCATACTTATCAGCAGTTAGGTAAGATGATTTTTACCCTTAGTCACAGATTCCCAGGGCTTCTTCCATCTCATAGCCATAACTCAGGTTACAGATGATTTATTGCCTGCCCTTAGAATACAGCCTAACACGTCATTACAAGACAACTATTTCCTGCTAGCAGAGAAAACTTAGTGAAATCAGGTTTGTTAGAGAGCTTATATATAAATCAGGTAAGATACCCTTCCCTGGGAAGAACCACTATAAACTGTAACTGTTTATACATATGTTTTAACTAATTAATATCTACGTCTTACATAGCAAGTGTCATCTATAGACCTCAGGATAATTAAATCATAATTTTTTATGTTCTTCTATGTCCCATAGTCACTAGAACATCCTGAGGACCTATACTCTCAAGAAGCCATCACTCTCTGCGGCATGTGATTTGCCAAGCAGAACACTGGGACATAATCCATCATCCGTAAATATTTTTAAAGGGAGTCTTAGAAATACTTGTGGTCTCCATACAAAAACATAGTTGCACCTTCCCGAAATTGTAGTCCTTTAGTTCCTGCTAATTTAAACTCCAGTGTCTTTTAGCTCAGATGACTGGTGAGACTTCATATTTATCAACTTGGTTGGGTACCAAAATTTTCAACCCAGAATTTCCTGCTAAATCTGAAGGTAAAACTTATGAAGAGGCTGAGGTGACCGAGACTGTAATCATAGTAAATGAGCTCCTTACCGGGGAACCCCTCTAACACATGGCTACAGCATGACGAGGGAAGTGATCATCCCCCTGTACTTGGCACTTGTGAGGCCGCACCTCTAGTACTGTGTTCAGTTTTGGGCCCCTCACTACAAGAAAGACGTTGAGGTGCTGGAGCACGTCCAGAGAAGGGCAATAAAGCTGGTGAGGGGTCTGGAGCACAAGTCTTAGGAGTGGCTGAGGGAACTGGGGTTGTTTAGTCTGGAGAAAAAGAGGCTGAGGGGAGACCTTATCGCTCTCTACAACTACCTGAGAGGAGGTTGTAGTGATGTGGGTGTTGGTCTCCTCTGCCATGTAACAAGCGATAGGACAAGAGGAAATATCCAAGTTGTGCCGGGAGAGGTTTAGATTGGATATTAGGAAAAATACCTTCACTGAAAGGGTGGTCAAACACCGGAATGGGTTGCCCCGGGAAGTGGTTGAGTCACCATCCCTGGAGGTGTTTAAAAGATATGTAGATGTGGCACTTCGGGGTATGGTTTAGTCATGGACTTGGCAGTGTTACGTTTATGGTTGGAGCTGATGACCTTAAAGGTCTTTTCCAACCTAAATGATGCTATGATTCCATGAAAACACTCAGTTGTGATGTCTGCCTATTTCATAGCTAATATAAATCCAGCACAGTAGGATCTTCAGCCAAATTTTCTGGCACCTTTATAGACCTCTATTCAGTATGTTGTATTCTCTCTGATATATCTTACCTAGAGGGAATACGAGGTTACTACCATGAAGTTATTACAGCTGTCAGTTACACATGATACTGCCCCAAGTTCACACTGAATTCAAGAGATGAGGAACAATCTTTCAGTTTTATCTGTTATATCTGTAGAAAGACAATATACCTGTTGTTCAGTCTTAGCACTAACTCTGCTCTATCATCCTTTCAGGTACTTGGAGCTCGCTGGAATTTATAGCTCGCATGAACTGCTAAGGCAAACCCATTTTGGTTTTGGCTCTGATGACAGACTTGAAGGTGCTTTGATGGTAAAAGAGGGTTGTCTCCTGCACAGAATTCTAGGTACATTTTGTGTTTTTTTCTCCCGTGATCTACATAAAATTGTTATATGGTGGTTTGTAACAGTCGATTGTAAAGATTTTCATAATTTGTCGCAAGTTATCTTTTTTTAATGCAACTTCGCCTTTTTGGCACTCAGTGAACAGGAAATACTAGATCATACGACAGATTTTAATCGGTGATAGATTATTTAGTTAGCTCTTTTTGACATCCTAGTTTCAGAAGTACCTTTCTACTGAAACTTTAGTGTTTCAGGCTGAAGGAAAAAGAAAAAAGACTGAAGCAATACAAATAACCAGTGACTTCTGAAAGTTAAGGCTGTAAAGGCAACAAACCAGGGTTGAGCCTGCCACTTTTATCCACAGGTACTGAGTTGCACATCTGCTTTTTAGAAGGCTTGAAAATTCAGTTGCTGAAGCTTGAAAATACACATTCTTTAGGAGAGGCATATTCATTCAGACTGTCAATTTTTACAATTGAGCTAAAATAAGCCTACTTTGAAAATGCAAAGACAACATTTTTCAGGCACAAACTCTTTCAATGCATCATCATTTTCCTATTTAAATGTCTGAAGAGACTTGTTTTAGTTTTGAAATATTATGTTTAGCATATTTATATTTGGAATAAATGCAGATGTTATATTTAGGATAAATAATTTCTAAAGGAGACACCATTATTTTTAAATTGCTTGATCAAAAAGTTCAGAATGTTTTCTCCCTCAGCGTGACTTCTGATTAAAGCTGCACATTTCTGAGATGAATCATTTGTTTTAACCTTGCCTTTTGACATTTTGAATTAGTCTCATGGAAAGAATTACATAAAACTACCTCTGTACCCCTACATAGGTTCAGTGATGATAAAAATCAAGATGTCCTATTAATTTCCTTGTATGAAAGATCCTAACACATATGCAGTCTCTTATCACTGTATTGCTCTATAAACTGAGATTCATTTCTCAAACATGCTGAAATGTGAGATGATAGAATAGCTGACCCACTTAGGATCAGCAGAAAGTTTGTCTTTGCTTTCTTAAATACTTAAAGTTTGTTAAAACAAACAGAATCTATGCTTTTTGTAATGTTTATTTCTGTTCCTAAACTCATTGCCAGTTCCCTAAGAGCCCTGTTCAGTTAGAGAATTCACATCTGAAAGTAATTCTGTGCCTCAGAAACTTAGATGAGGAAATATCCTTTCGTTCTGTTACCTGTGTAGCTGACACTCCGTATATTTATTCCAAATACTAATTCAGATGAGGAAATTCCCTGAGTAAAGTATGGGATATCACAATAGGGCACCACATAGTTTTTCATCAGTGCAGAGCAGGAGGAAACAGTTGTCTGGATGCAATTTACCTACTGAATTAGTGTAAATGACTATTCAATGTTTAGATCAGTGGTGTGTTTTAGTGAACTTGCAAGACTGAACCTTACATTAGACTGAAGGCAGGAAGGATCACTGTGTGGGGAAATCAGAGACATGTAAGTAAACCTGGAAGAGAAGAGAGCTCTGTGAAGGTCCAGTTCACACCAGAGTGCTAGTTCTGAAAAAGCTGTGTGGCCTATTTAAGCACAGAGCTGAAGATCTTTCTTGGTCTCAAGCAGCAGAAATACTGTGTTGGCTCTCTGCATCTGAACAACAAGACTGTGTTTCTGCCAGACCTTCAGGTGGCCACTGATGATTAATTTTTGTGTCTCGGACTCACTGCCTGGGGGAAGAGACTTGTGGCATGTGTTGGTGCTTACAGGCCCTTCCGAGTTCTGGCTTTCTCCACTGACCAGGTCTCAATTTTGGGTTGGGATGCTCTTCAACATCTCCAAGACTGTGGCCTAAGCCACTGCCATCTGCAAGATCTGCCCCAGCTTCTGGAGGGGGGGAGGGAGGCTGTCCTGCATAGTCCAGGGTCTGCAATGGAAAATTTCCCAGCCACAAATACATCTTTTCAGCTTCCATCCTTTGAGCCATTTATGAAAGGCCTTGACTGGAAGAGGATTGAGACATGCACACAGAAGTAGTACATCAGTCAGAGATATCTTCGGTTTACTCCTTTTCATCTTTTTTTCTCTGTTTCTTTCTTCCTTTCTCTTGGAATATCATGGAATTAGGTCTGTTGAGACTGTGGATTAACAATTCCCAAAATGTCTGATCATCTCTTATCATCTCACAGCTAAAGACAACTCATCCCCAAAATAACGTCTCTCACAGTAAGGTCCCCTCTAGATATAATTTGTGTTTCTCAGGTATGCATTATTTTTTTATATATAAAATACGTATTTATTTTCAGATTAATTTAATAAGCTTTGAAAACAAAACCATGTGTTTGCTAAAGCATGACTCTCTCCCCTCTTTTCTCATGCTTCAAAAGCCGTAAGCTTATCTTCACTTAACAGAGGCAGAAATTACCTTTCAAAAAGTTATTGAAACTAATGACTCCAATTTCATACTGTTCCACAAGTCATGGTGCTGTTTCTTCTCGCTCTAATGAGCAACTAACTGCAAATGCTTGTTTTGACTGCATTAAGGAGACATGTACAAGAAAAGATTTTTCTTTAATAATCAAAGTAGAATTCCCTCACCAGGAACTTCTTTGAGATATCCAAATACTAATAAAGAGATTAGGATCACTAATTGCTTATTAAAAACAGGCACAAACAGTTCATTAAGGAGCATATCAGAAACATAGACCTTCAAACTAAGTCTTAGGTGCAAGGTAGTCACAGATCAACATTTAATTTGTATGAAAGGGCATTCAGTGTGAGTGATCATGAACTTGTATAGTACAATGCAGACACAGGTTACAGATATGTTCTTCACTTTCCGATACTCTCTCCTGCTTTCCTTTTTGCACATCACAACTTAAATCATGCTAATTTTTTCCTGTCACCTAATGGCAGATATTCCATTTTATGAGAAAGCATCAAACTGTGTATACATGAAACATCTCTACATCACTAAACAAAAGAGTTAACGTGTAATGGCAGTCACCCCTACTTTTTCTTGACTTGTCTGGAACAAATATTGCATGTTATCTCCCCTGCCTTATACGAGATAGACGAAGAACCACATTCTTTGGCTGTCTTTGGCTTTCTGCATGCTTTAGACAATAGCCCAATTCAACTGACTAAAAATAGGTGGAACACTGCTATGATCTAATAAAGATTAGCCTGACAGGTAATAATTTTTCTTAAATACTTTCTATTACTTGCAATTAGATTTTCAGGTGAAGTTTTAAAAAATAATTGTCTATTTGAAAAGTTTTGAAAATTGGTAACGTAGTACTTCTTGACAGGAGAAATAAAGGAAATCTGGACACAAATCAAAGTCTTAAGTAATTTCTTCAGTTATATGCCATGCAAAATAATTTTTTTCTTAATGTTCACCCACCAAAAAAGTCTCCTTGGCCAGTAAGGTAAACAGCTAAGCAAGCGGATAGGTAAGCAGCTATCCATGGTTGCAGTACATGAGAATGAAGCATACTGGGTCTAAGAACAGAATTTATTAAAAAACCTGACTACAGCTTTCACTGATAAAGAATAATTCTCCTTCAAAACAGTAATGCATCCAGGTGGTGTGTAGACTGCTGCAAAACACTGCAGAGGAAATTAAAATTTATACTTTTCCTGAGATTTGGCTTAACTGGCATCTTCAACAATGTAATTCACCCACATATTCTTCGTGGGCAATAATGCTGCTAAGATTTACCCCATGCATACCATCTTCCTTAAATAATCCTCACCTATACTATTCTGGCCTCCACCATTCTCCAGTCTTTCAGGTGGTGCAGGAAATCAACATAACCCAGCTAATCCTGTTTCTGACCAGTGTTATTTCTCCCAGTGTTTTGATGAATGATCTTGTGTGCTTATGGGTAAACTTTAAAATAAAAATGTTTTAAAGATATGTTTTTAACATAAGCCCCTGCAGTCTTTCATCTTGTATCTATGGCCTCAAAATCACTCAATGACTGTGTATTCGTAACTTCCATGAATCCTTGTCCCCGAATTTATACAGTAGCCTAAAAACTTATAGAAGATACTTAGTGGATTATAAAACAACTCAGCCAAGGAGCTAATTATACAAATGTGCTACTGTGAGATGGCATATTCACTTTCACCATTCCTTTAGCCGTTTGTGCTTGAGTCATGCAGATTCAGCCCACCTGTACAGTACAGGTGGACACCATCACAAGGCAGCTTTAACAAAACCTGCTGCTGAAGAGCACCAGAAGCAAAAGCCTTATAAATCTGCTCAGAAAGGCATTTCTAGAGTTTAGCTTTAAGATACGTCTGCATTTGCTCAGCCCTGCAGAACTGATTCTGAGGCCAATGAAGTATGTGCTGTTACGAGCTGCACAAGAAAAAGCAGAGAGCATAATTTGTTCTTCATAAGCCAAAAGCAGGCTGCATCAGTCATGATATCTATTCAAAGACAGGAAGCTAAATTTCATGGGGGTTGAAAACCTGCATGAGAGCAACTAAAGACTGCACAACAAGCCTTGTTCCCTCTCTCCGTTTCATTGCTGAAAAAGTCACCAGCCACCAGTCTCCTCTTGTCTCTAAGGCAACCGACCTTGCTAAAAATGCTTGGGAGTATGAATGAAATGTATATACTTTTATGAATATATATATGCATATGTGTATATGCTACATGGCATATTTATGTTCATACAGCCTGACTCAATACAAGCTAATTATGCAGCCCTGATGACTACGTGACCAAAGAACAGGGGCTACTGGGCTCCAGCAGAGCTCCTCTTTGCTTTGACTGCGGCACGTAGCCCATTCTCTTCCCACAACACAGACAGGCTGCAGCCAACATGTGGACCGTGTAGTAGGTCATCAAGGCTTCCTGTACAAGCTGTCAGTCCTGCGCTATGGATGGAGCTGTTGCTGTTCAGATTTGGCTGACAACCACCAAAGGAATGCCCAATACAGGCTTCAGCTTCCCACCTGCTGAGTTCTTGAAAACTACTTTTTTTTGGACTCTGTTGCTGAAAATATCTAGTGGGAAGCAAACATCATTAATGCTGTCAGTTCACGTGGTTTTACTGTAAATCCTGTAAAATTTAATAAAAATAAAAGGCCACATGCACTGGAAGTAAATACTACCTCCTGTTTATTTTACATATTTACATATTTTATATATTTTATTACTGCATATATTCACGGTTTTATTTTATAAATTTACATAATTGTTTTCAAAATATATTCCTAGTTCTCATAGATCCTCTGAACCTGATAAGGGAAAGGTTAAAAATATTTCCTTTTAACCAAACTTATGTATCCCACCTATTTTGCATCCATTTTTGTTGGTGAGGTAGGAGTTCATTCACTATTTTATAACAGTCTTGTTTTGTTGTAATACTACTTTAATAGGGGTGTCTTATTGAAACATGCACAGCAATTTAATTAGTCCTATCTCAGCTATCCCCATACTGAGAGATCAGTGGCATGAGAACAAAAAGAACATTACGGCCTGTTTGCCTTTAAGTTCAGTCCCATTAAACGATGCTCTCTTGCAGACCTAGGAAATCAATTAGGAAGTACTTGCAAAGATAGCCAAGGAAAAACTGTTTAAAGCCTTAACAGCTTAAATACCCCCTGTCTTGATGTTAGCCCTATAAAGCTATTAGACTCCAGTCTGGATTGCATTAGCTCTGTGGAAGTCAGCTGCTAATCCTGTAACCACCCTGCCTGCCTTGCCGCTCTCCTGCCCATGCTTTTACATCAATTGTTTCTAGCAGAGGTGAAAGAAGACGGGACACTGAAGACGTATCAGGCAGAAGAAAATACTAATCTGAATAAAAAGTCAATAAAGAAAATAGTTGAGTTTCTTCCTTAAATAATATAGCTATCCCTGGTTCAATGCAGAATAGGACTAGTTTGGGGTTTTTGTTGTGTGTTGTTGAGGAGTTTTTGCCACCTAGAAAGTAAAATTCTAGCTATCTTCATATTGAGAGTATCTCATTAATTCAAGACTACTTATGCCAAAAACTACTGTAATTTGAGGACATTTTCAGAGAGCAAAGGAAGTCCAGGGGATTCTGGATATGCCAAGGGCAAATCACACTGGAAGATGATGAAAAATAATTCTTCCTTAGGGATTTTTCACAGTAAGAGGTTTTCCAGACTTGGACTACATTTATTTGTTTATTTATTTATTTCCCAAATAAATGTCTTTATTCAGATTTTGGGTTTCAGAATTGTTTTTCAGGTGATTTCTTCATATTTTTGTATAACTCTCTATATTTTATACAAATATAACTTGTCTAATAATTTTGTACTTTAATGTATCTTAGTTAATTGAACCAGACTTCCAAACTGAAAAATACACTTTTAATTAAAGAGAACCTTTAATCCATAAAAGAATGTTAAACTGGAAAATTTTCAACTGTAAAAAGTAAAAAAGCCAAAATGTGACATCCAAACTCAGGAACTCATTAATCCTGCACTCACATTTTTTCTTCCTTTATGCATGACATTGAGTCAAAAGGACTCTTAAGTTATTCTCTAAAAGCTGCTGTTAACAAAATAGCTTTTGTGTACTGGGTTTGTGTGGCAAGGTTGTGGTAGCGGGGGGGGCCAACAGGGGTGGCTTCTGTGAGAAGCTGCTAGAAGTTTCCCCTATGTCCGATACAGCCAATGCCAGCTGGCTCCAAGACGGACCCACTGCTGACCAAGGCCGAGCCCATCAGCGATGGCGGTAGCACCTACGTGATAACATATTTAAGAAGGGGGAAGAAAAACTGCTGTGGAACAGCAGCTGGAGAGAGAATTGAGAATGCGTGAGAGAAACATCTCCGCAGACCCCCAGGTCAGTGCAGAAGGAGGGGCAGGAGGTGCTCCAGGCGCCGGAGCAGAG
>JAVKLA010000027.1:48175510-48190881 GCA_034782735.1 Sagittarius serpentarius
CACGCCGGAGCGGGTGGGTGCCCAAAGGAGGCTGTGACCCCGTGGGAAGCCCGCGCTGGAGCAGGCTCCTGGCAGGACCTGTCACTCTGTGGGCGGCCGACGCTGGAGCAGTCTGTTCCTGAAGGACTGCACCACATGGAAAGGACCCACGCTGGAGCAGTTTGTGAAGAACTGCAGCCCCTGGGAAGGACTCATATTGGAGAAGTTCATGGAGGACTGTCTCCTGTGGGAGGGACCCCACGCTGAAGCAGGGGAAGCGTGTGAGGAGGAAGGAGCAGCAGAGACAATGCGGGATGAACTGACTACAACCCCCATTCCCTGTCCCCCAGCGCTCCTCAGTGGGGAGGAGGTAGAGAAATGGGGGTGAAGTTCGGTCAGTGAAGAAGGGAGGGACGGGGGAAAGGTGTTTTAAAATTGGGTTTTATTCCTCATTATCCTACTCTGATTTGATTGGTAATAAATTGAATTAATTTCCCCAAGTCAAGTCTCTTTTGCCCATGACAGCAATTGCTGAGTGATCTCCCTGTCCTTATCTCGACCCATGAGCTTTTCTTTATATTTTCTCTCCTCTGTCCAGCTGAGGAGGGGAGTGACAGAGCGGCTTGGTCGGTACCTAGTGTCCAGCCAGGGTCAACCCATGACACACTGAAACAATTTTAATCCAGAAATCACCTAGAATAGTACACCAACTCTTTGCATATAAGAGAGACTACTTGAAGATAAGATGATGAGAATTTCCTCTGCTTTTCTGACAGACACAAGCACCAAAACTCAAGCCCAACTCTGCCCAAACCCGTACCACAACAGAGAGCTGAACAGCCACTAATCATTAGTGAAATCCAGGTTCGGATACAAACCCAGGCTCACGCATTCCCCACACACATTCTTCTCCTCCATGCTGCCCCATCTCCAGTCAGGGCATGTCCCTCTGGGGCCTGCTTACCTGTCTGTCCTGCAATCGTAGCGAACAGCCTGTGTGGAATCCTGGATGGGATTTTCAGTCCAGCTCTTATCTGGTAATACCTGTGGAGAAAGAATTAAAAACGACATAATGTTAGATAGGTGACTACTTGATCCAGCCTAAAATTCTGTGAGAATACATCCTGGGCATTCACACTCAAACAGAAGTGCTCAAGAGAACAGGCATGCTCAGAAATACTGAGTCTTTTCTTCTGCTTTTTAGTTTTAACTAAAATGGGTTTATACTGACTTTAATCAGGCACCTCCTGTTTTACAGCAGGCAGAGTGAACACAATGGCCTGATGTATGACTAATGAGGAACAGCTGTGAAAAGCTCTTGGCTTCTTTTAGGGAAAAGAGACATAAAGAAATGTCTATGATAAAGGGCAAGGAGTGACAAAAATTTAATACAAAACAGAAAGAGGAAAATTCTGTGGAAAGACAACAAATGTGCTAATCTCACATCTAGGAAAATTCAGTTTATACATACTGATTATCATTCTGCTGTTCCATATTGAGGCTACCATACCATGAAAATGTTAGCATTAATCATACCTAAACCAGCTGTATTCTAGTTATTTGTTATCCCATAGGTGATCACTATTTTAGATGAAGGAATACATAAAAAGAAAACATCAGCAGTTTCATCAGCTTAAGTTACACATGGTGCAGGTTACTTTAGAAAGTTTGCAAATATGAGCGCAATCTAAACAGAGAAAAAAACTCATCCCAGTCTTCTGTCATCACCAGTTTCGTGAACAAGGAATAAGAGGCAGTGTACAGTAGAGTACCTAATCCACTACACTGTAGCTCAGGATACCTCCACCTGTTTGCAGATCTCCCACTGACCTGCTGTAACACCCCCTTTCTCTGCATTTTTCCTCCTACCCTTTGTCTGGTCTGTTTATTTACAAATTCCTCATATCTCACAAGTGCTTGCGGATATTTTCAGCTTGTTTTTTGTCTAAGCCCCTATATATAAAAATAAAGGTTAAATTACAACTGTAGAGGTCTACCCAGCACCTAAAGATGTTATGACACTTAGCAGAGTTATTTCCTCAGAAGAGTATAACTGTATGTGGAAATAAGCAGTTAGAACACCTAGTTTTCTGTGCACTGCTGTATAAACAGGCCATACAGGTTACACTTGCCAATAAAATCTTTGCTTGGGGTGTAATAGTGGATAAACCAGATCTGTCTCTGCTAGGTTAAAAGCTGAAGAAAGGGGTTTGATGGGGAGAAAAAAAACCCCAACACTTCAGAGGCAATTGTGCCATGGTCCTTCATAGCTAAAAGCTCACATTACCCTACCTACTCTAACTGGCAGATCCTTGCCAACTTGGATATAATTCCAGCACAACCATTGACAGTTTTAGCTATCTGGTTTAGGCAAGAAATTTTGCATGAAAACTCTCCATTTACATTTCAGTTTTCAGAAAAGAAAATAAAAGAAGCTCGGATTCTAAATACACACAGTATCTAGTTAAAAATAACAGCAACCAAATCTAAACTGCCTGATCTTTTTCTTCCTTACCTTGTCCTTGTGCTATGGTAGGAGTTTTTAATTAATGCTATTGTTCCTGATTTCTTCCAGAGCAAGTGCAAGAATTATGCCTTAAGACATTTTGTATTTTCATTAAAATTATATGCAATACAATTTTTTAACTGACAAAAATACCCTATTTGGACTAACCATACAGTCTAATCATTTCCAAATAACAGCAACGTGGTATTAAAGGAGGCCTGCCACAGTAGTGTAATGGGACACTCCTCAGTGTGCAGATATTGTTTTACGATGTGTCCATTCCACTAGAGTTATTTCTAAGAATAACATCGTATAACTGTCTGGCTACCTCTTTTAGATTTTTGCTGCTGAAGGTTGTGGTGGGTTATCTTTGGTTAAGGGCCAAATTCCCACCCAGATGCTCTCTCACTCCCCCTCATCAACAAGACAGCGGGAGAAAACAGGATGAAAAATAGGAAAAGATGAAGACAGGGAGATCACTTATCAGTTACTGTCACAGGCAAAACAGACTCAACTTGGGAAATTAATTTATTCACAATTGGGTAGCAAGAAATAAAACCAAACAATAAAACACCTCCCCCCACCCTCTTCTTCCCAGGCTCAGCTTCACTTTTTCTGACTCCTCTCCTCCCAGGCAACTCAGGGGAATGAGAAGGGGAGATACAATCAGTCCATAAAAGCCCCCCTGTGCTGCTCCGTCCTCCTCACACATTCCCTTCTCCAATGTGGGCCCTTCCACAGGCTGCAGCTCCTTCAGGAAATAGCCAACTGGCTACCTACTGCCACACTATGATAATGTCTGCCTTCCCTCGTCATGTATCTCATGTTCAGAAATGTCTCAAGCAGGCCTAAATACTTTCATTAGAAAACTGATTTCCAGTGGCTTGGCTGGTGCTCCAGATTAAGTCACCTGAAGCTGAGGAGACTATACATAGGTGCCTAAGGTGCCAGTTTTGATGACCATGTAGTCAAAACTCTCAGTATACTGAGAGACATTCAGCCCCTAAGAGAGGATGCTGGGCAGACCTTGGCTTCACTCATTGTCCAGACTAGAGCTGCTGACTACAATACAGCCTTGGATATCAAAACCACATGAAGATACCTCAGTACTGGTGACTTCTTAACAAGCTTATTTCCATCCTTTATTATTTCCTTTGAAAAATGGACAAGGTGTGATGACATAAAGGAGCTAGGTCTTCATCATATTTTAACCTTTCCCTGTTCATCCCTTTCATTTTAGCAAATTCAATTGAATCTCAGATATATTCTAGAAGTCATAAATAGACATCTTCCTTTGTACCCACCAAGTTCAATTGTTCAAAACAAAAACTGCATAGAAAAGTCATAGAAAGCTAAGGAACTCTCAGATTAAGGTTAAAGGTCCAGCTGTAAAGTGAATGTGGAGACTAGTAAGGTCTGTAATACTAAGGAATGCAGCCAAAAATGCCACTCATATTTTATAGGTAACCAAACATGTTTTCATTCTTAATAAAAAATATGACAGTAATCAGTTACTAATAGACATTTTATTGCAGATTGTTTGGCACCTGATGCCAAAAGGTCTGGCCTTGATAACACAATGGCATAAAGCGATTCTGGTATAAACCATCATGGAACTAGATACATTCTTCCTAAAGAAAGACTTTAGAGAATGGTCCAATGCCTAGAAGACACAAGAGTTTTCTGAATATCCTGTTGTTTCAAGATCTGTGCAATTGTGCCTAAGTGTGCATTGCAATGCCTTGCACCGCAAGGTAGTGATGCTGTTGGCCAATTAGATAAATGGCAGAGAAGGACAGTGATGCAGAGGACCTCAGATTGAAGTCTCCCAACACCCCAGTGACGTTGATGGAAATTAACACAGAGGGCAGTGAAAGTGTTAAAGGCTCAAACCCAAAGATTAACTTAAAAATTAAACAGAAATGCTCACAATTTATCTGTTTATTCCTTTTAAAATTGAATAACTTCCCTGAAAATCTTTGAAAACAAGTTATTTTTCAATGAATGTTTCAGGCAAAATGTTAACAACAGCTCCAAAGGAGGTTATAAATATCACAAGCAAAATAGGAGCAAAGGACAGCTTCACCTCGGGTGGCCAGAAAAAGCTAAAGACATTCTCGTTTGAGTTTCACCAGGCCTCTTGTTGTCCAGTTAAAATAAACAACCTCCCTACAGGAAACTGAATAAAACCCATTACCTGGGGTTTTTTTTCTGTTTTGAAGCCACATATCAATATTTAAATCATAAGAGAGGCAAATATTATCCATTTCATCCCAGAGCTTCCTCTGAGTCTTTGCAGGCAGGGAGGAATTGCCAAACAGTGACTTTATGCCTAAGCAAAAACATAAAAAATGAAAGTTCCTGCTCCCACACTGTGAAGCTGGAAGTTACTTCATAATAGTTTGTGCCTTGTGAGGAAGGTTTTCCTGATCAAAATACAGGCCACTGCGAGACGCAGAGTCCTATATGTTTTCTTCAGCAGAAAACATAGATAAATATCTCCGCTTTCCCACCCCACTGCCCTACACACGTCTTGGTTGTGCCAGTACAAGTAACAGTGAGACCAAGATGTGAAACAGAACCATGTTAATGTGAGTGCAAATAACAAATAAAACACTCTTTTTGTCAGTAACTCTAGAAAAATCCACAGTGTTGTATGACTGAACACTGTGCTCGGTCTCTGCTAACAGGACGGTAGATGAAAAGTGGGTTTGACATGCTAAGACCACTCATTCTGTTACAGTGAGGTACTGTCTGAACTAGAAACGGCATAAATCGTGCTGAGACACAACAGGTACAGCTGACCATACAGTGTTTCTGGTTTTCCTCAGAATGAAGCGAACCATTTCCAGCTGGCTCTAAATACTCTCATCAGGAAGTGGCCTCACAGGCTGGTCAGCCTCACCAGCCTCTTCCCATCCACCTAAACAAAAAAGGGATCAGTGTAGCAGCCTGAGGTCTCCTAGAGTCTGCATGACCTGTTCTCAGCTGAGTGGAACATTTGCCGCGTGGACACTGCTGCAGCAGAGCCTTGAGGGCTGGTTGCTATCTGGGTGGAGGCAATTGCACAGACATGGCTTCTCCCTCTTCGTGTAAGTAGCTGCTGCCTGCATTTAAGGCTTGGGAACAAATCCTACAGACAAGGGCTTTATATCTGCCCAGCTGAGTGAACCTCTCCAAAATTATATGAGGCATGAACAGAAAAACTATAAAGAATAGGAACAGGTCCTGGAGACCAAAATCTATGCCAAGAACTGGAAAATCAGGCTGAGGTAAACATTGCAAAAAACACCAAAATAGTTACAGGAGGTCCTCCACCACATATGTGCAGGAAAGGACTGCCTGATAGTGATATAAGGCTGACAGTAATGATAAATGAGATATTGCCTCCAGAAATTGCCTCCTGCTTACTTTTTTTAATGAAGAGCACAGACAGGAAGGCTAAAGGGAAGGCATACAAAGCTTTGAAAAAGATCACAGCCAAGGTGCCAAAATCAAAGAAGTTAGCATGCTTAGTGAAGATGAAGCTGGAGAACCTTGGCAGAAGTGGCATGTGAACTGGACACTCAGTAGTACAGGTTTACAACAAGTGCAAGGAATCCATAATGGTACAGAATGGCTGGTGATGAGCAGAAGCTAAACAGTCATTTTGCAAAGGGGCTGAAATGGGCATCACTATGGGTGCCTGAGTGTGGCCTCAGAAATACATTAGGCTTTATGGTAGATTTTGAAGGAAAGAATAATTAGGAAATAAATGAGAAATTGCAATACAATTCCTGTTTTACTACAATTAGGCTAGGTCTGGCTCATTAGAGTTAGGCTAGATAGTACCTCTCTTTGAGTAAACAGCTGTTTTGCGCGCCTTTTTTTTTTAAGACAAGAGCAGTGCAGGAAAGATTATTTAGACTTCAGTAAAGTAGGGAGACCACAGAAATCTCCAGCTAATGTGGAACAGGGGTTGTCAAGGGAAGATCAGAAAACAGCAAGCTGATTTTAAGAAAAGAACTAAAGGAACTTGGCACACTTAACTCAGCAAAACACAGAGCAATCATATCCCCTCTCCATCTATAAATACATTGGGAGGAAAAACATCAGGAAGGAAGAAGAAGACTGAGGTACAAGAAAGTACAACATTGGCACAAGAACAACCATGTATAAACTGCCCATGAATAAATGCAATTTAGACATAAGAAGTTGTAGCTGGCACAGGAGTAAGACTGTGAAACAACTTCCTAACAGAAGCACGAATGAAAAAGCCAATTTGCTTTTAGAGGAAGCTCAGTAAATTTCAAAATTATTTATAGGACATGGATCATTCTTATTTGCAGGACCAATGTTACTTATGCAGGCAGTGCATACCACTCCAGGTACCTTCTCTTTTGTGAGACAGACTGCATGGCTCACCCTAGTAGCAATGAATTTGCCATCACCACCTTCATTGGCCATGTATTAATTGGTCATCTTTAAAATTAAATAGATAATTTGAATACTCACTTCGTTTTCCTGTGCCTGGACACATATTAATCCCTGATGACCTGTACGGACTCACCTAGCATGCTGACGTTAAAGCATCCCTCAGGAGCCTGGCTCCAGTAACGGATGTGTTGGGTGACACTGCCTCCCCTTGCCTTCCCCTTCAAGAGGCAAAGCTACTGACATCTTTCAATCTCTTGACACTGTTGTGGTCAGATCTCCTCTCAGGAGCACCTAGATCACTCTCAGATGTTAAGTGCTCACTTCAGGATGAGGCAGGGTGCAGAGCGCTGGGGTTTTGTTGCTGTCTTTGTTAATTATTACATTGCACTCAAATGCACAGAAGAAATAATTAATTTTAAGAGAACAAAAGATTTTAGCTTCAGATAATTCATTGTGCCATCTCTAATGATCTAACCATACCACAGGGCAGTACCTAACCCCAAAGGATTTGCATTGAAAACAATGGAGACAAGTCAAGGTAGCAGGCTGGTACCAGCCCTGTTACTGACACTTTGGACTCCATCCTTCCCTTGCTTCCACCTCTCAGATCAATGCCAGAGCATCTCAGCTCCCATCTAGTCCTGCAAGTTGCTGCCTACTTGTCTTGCCCTGCCATTGACTGGTAATGGCATTGTAAAGCCCAGGTTAAGAAGGGATGACTAGTTTGAGAGAAGCAATTTGTTGGATAATATTGATCCATCACGCTACCAAACCAGATCACTCCTGAGGAGAGCCCTGACAGACCAGACAGCTCCTCCATGATCATTCCTGCAGCATGGAAATCAAGGATTGGCTCAGTAACACTGTTGTAGGAGCCAGACAAGTTCAAAACTCCATAGTTTCCACCTGCTTTGAATTATATCTGAACAGCTCCAAGGCTTCCATTTCAAGTTAGGCTATATTTTAATAAACAACCCTTATGCTAATACGTACTGCAAACAAACTAGCTGTATGCTGAACTTGATCAGTCAGCCTGGAGTTTCTGTTGCTCCTCCGACCACTACTGGAGCTGCTCCCCAGCAGCCCCTGTCAGCAAAACTTCTCTGTTGAATTACTGCTGCCAGGGAGCTGAGGCAGCACACCGTTTTGGAAGTCAGTGAGAAAAAGCCTTACAGGCTGAAAACAGCATGAGAAGAGACCTCAAATCCCTATGCAAGATGTAACTTTATTGGCCATAAGAAAGGGTTTTCAGCTGGAAAAAAACACATTCCCTGTCTGGAAACACTAACAGACCTGCATTGATGATCCCCAGAAGAGGATTCCAAGTGTGTTACCATCTGAGAGCTGCTTATTACATATTCTAGAAGTTTATGCAGGACAGAGGAAACATCTGTGATCATGCAGGCTGATTCCCAGAAAAACACAGTAATCAATAATCAGCCAACTATAATTTCCTGTACAGACACTGGGGGCTGAATCTAAAAAAAAAAAAGCCTCCCATCTAGTTAGCTTCACGCTGAAAAAGTGAAAAGCAATACCTGTCTTGAAGGTACAGGGAGAAAGCCTGGAAAAAAGAGGCAACTAGACCAAAGTTTATTTTTCCTTTCCCTTCAGTGAAAAAGATCAGAGGCATAGCCATAAAAAGTTCTGTAACTTTGCAGCAAACAATGAAGGATTTTCCTTGTTTGTGGTGATAATACTTTAGGTTACATATCTAACAAATTGAATAGTATTTCACAGATCTATAAAGTGCACTGTATGAATCTATTCCCTGTTCCTTTACTGCCTGTTTTTTATATAAATATTTTGGTGGATTCTTTGGCTGTTCAAACAGGAGAACATGGGAAAAGGTGGTAATTTTACACCTCAGACTGAAGACAGACAGATAAATTATACTATGGAGCGTATCATAGAATGCTAGAATGATAGAATGATAGAATCATAGAATGGCTTGGGTTGGAAGAGACTATCAAAGGTCATCTAGTTCAACCCCCTGCAGTGAGCAGGGACACCTTCAACTAGATCAGGTTGCTCAGAGCCCCGTCCAGCCTTGAATGTTTCCAGGGATGGGGCTTCTACCACTTTTCTGGGCAACCTGTTCCAGTGTTTCACCACCCTCATTGTAAAAAATTTCTTCTTTACAACCAATCTAAATCTGCCCGCTTTTAGTTTAAAGCCATTTCCCCTAGTCCTGTCACTACAGGCCCTGCTAAAAAGTTTTCCCCCATTTTTCCTATAGGCCCCCTTTAAGTATTGGAAGGCCGCAATAAGGTCTTCCCGGAGCCTTCTCTTCTCCAGGCTGAACAAGCCCAATTCCTTCAGTCTGACTTCATAGGAGAGGTGTTCCAGCCCTCTGACCATCTTTGTAGCCCTCCTTTGGACCCGCTCCAGCAGGTCCATGTCTTTCCTGAACTGAGGACTCCAGAGCTGGACACAGTACTCCAGGTGGGGTCTCACCAGAGCGGAGTAGAGGGGGAGAAAGATATCAGAAAATTTATCACATTGCTATATAAGCAAGTTCAGTGTGCAATACCCGTGTGCATGAGGAAGCCCTACAATATGACCACAAATGTTTCAGACAAACTGTTTGATCCCTTTATGCTAAAGAACAGCCATTGTCAATGGCTCACAAACATCTGCACAGAAACAGTAAATTTTCCCTTCATGAGCACCCTCCAAACTGTAACAGCACAGTGCTCATAGAGGTTGTAGATGGTGCTGACTGGGAAAACACATATCAGTATAAAACATACATTGATCACTGATACAGGCCATTTATAAGCTTTTATGATGTATTGGGTGTCCGTGCCCAGGCATTAGCAGCAGGAGCTGCAGGGCAGCCTCTGTGGAGAGGCCGGGGCTGCCCCATGCTGGACACAGCTGGTTCCAGCAGGTTCCAGCTGGTCCCAGCCGGCTCCATGGCCCCACCGCAGGACACAGCTGAGCCACCCAGCAAAACTGGGGGTGCCTGGGGTAAAACAGGTTTCAGAAAGGGCCAGAGGTGGCACAGTCAGAGGAGGAGGAAGCCAAGGAGGGAGCAGCAACAGAGGGACCCCACGGTCAGAGGAGGAAGAGGAGGGCAGGAGGGCAGGAGGTGCTGCAGGCCCGCAGCAGGGATCCTCTGCAGCCCTGGAGAGACCCCGCTGGAGCAGAGACCCACCCTGCAGCCCAGGGAGGGCCCCACGCCGCAGCAGGGGCATATTTCCTGCAGGAGCTGCGGCCGTGGGGAGCCCGGGCGGGAGCAGGCTGTCCCTGAAGGACTGCAGCCCGGGGAAGGGCCCGCGCTGGAGCAGGGAGAGGTGTGAGGAGGGAGGAGCGGCCGAGAGGGGCTGTGAGGGACTGACCGCAACCCCCATCCCCACCCCCTGTGCCCCTCGGTGGGAGAGGACTTGGGAGTGAAGGGGTGAAGCTGGGCCTGGGGAAAGTGAGTGGGAAGGGAAACACGCTTCTTTATTGCTCCTCCTTTCCCTCAGACTCAAGCCAAAGGCCTAGGAAAAGGGTGATGGGTAGCTATTGTTTTAATGTTTGTCTTTGTTTCTTACTACTGAAATGTATTTTAATTGGCAATAAATTAAATTAATTTTCCCCAAATTGAATCTGGTTTGCCCATGACAGTAACTGGTAAGTGATTTCCCTGTCCTTATCTCAACCCATGAGCTTTTCCATCCTATTTTCTCCCCCTATCCTGTTGATGAGGAGGAGTGAGTGAACAGCTGGGTGGGAGTTTGGCCCTTACCCAAGGTTAACCCACCACAGATACACAACATTTGCAATTACAAAAATATTTTTCTTTACATACAAGGGCAGGATATTTCATCTTGCAGCTAAAGAGTTTGCCACTATGCCATGAAGAATCACATAGAAACAGGGACATTTTGATCTTCAACTCCATTGTTACAGGAGCTGGAAGTAAACTGACTTGGAAAAGAATACAAGGTGGATTATCATAAAGTTCTTCTTAATTATTTTAAATGTAGTATTAAATTAAAAAATACAAAATTATTCCTATTCTGTTGCATTCTGAAGTGATAAAAACCCCCATACAACTCAAATGTAAACTTGGAACGTAAATTGCAAGTTTATTGCAAAACTTTTCATTTGTGTGATGTTTCCTGAGAACCTACACACATCTACAAACACCGATCAAGACATTTTCTCAATTAAATTCTATTTCAAGAAGCTTTTCTGGCCTAGCTGTACCACAGACTCCTGGTAGTGTATTGAAGAGCCCCAGAAAAAAAGAGTGAGAGTGTGTGGCACAGGAGCTACCAGTAGGCAGTAGGTGGTTCTTCACAGCAGCCATCGCTATTCCCACCAGCAGCATTTCCTTCTCACCGTTTTGGCAGTAGGAAGAACATCTCAGACAGCCCAGAGAACCTTCTCCTCACTTTGGAAGCCATTGGAGGTGGCAAGAGGAAGGCTTTCCTCAGCCCTCAATGCTCAGTCTTACACAAACATTGAACAAGGTGACAGGTCTTTCTGGCAGCTTCCTCTGCGATCCCCACAGCTGCTGTGCCAGGGCACGACAGCACGTTAGTCAGACACAATTGCAGCACTCCAATCCAGACTCCACAGCCATTTATCACATCAAGTTTCTATGATTCTCACCCTAGTTTTATTCTCAAGCTCTTTAACTTTCAATGAAGGTAGATCTAAAATTAATAGTGTAAGAGGAGGGCAATCCATACCCTCCTTCCAGTACAGTAAATAATGTAGCCCTTGTCTCTAGCTAGAAGGCATAGTGGGTCTACTGAAAGTAAACTTCTCACCTACAAGGAGAAGGTAGCATGCAGACACAAGGAGGAATGACAAAGGGAGTTGTACATTCAATAAGAGGAAATCATTCAACTCTAAATATATGGCAGCCCTCTTTTTTGATTTTTTTATTTTGACAGAAAATCCTGTTTTAACAGAAAATGCTGTGCAGTTCTGCAGTCCTGAGAGGTACTTCGTGTCACTCATTCTCACCTAAGCAAACAGTATGCAAGGGTTCTCAGCATCTTGTGAAGGTACTCAGCATGTCCCAGGAACAAACATAGATAGTCTACAGTCCAGGATTTAGGGTTGGAAGCTCTCAGGAGCTGAGTGCTCTGGGTACAATGTGGAAAAGATACAAACAATTTTTGGCAAATGAGCACTAGTGTTAACAGGAGAGCTCCCATATTTCAGTGCATTACCGAATCAGAGCCTACACTTGGCACTTGATGCTTTTGAGGCAAGACTTTCATTTGGATCCAGGTAAGCCACAACCTCGATCTTTTTTATACTTCTAGTTTCTTGTAGATTTAATCGGAACATCTCTTCTCTGCAGAAACTTGCAGCCCTACAGGCCATCCATAAAAGCTCCAGCCCTTGTATCCCTGCAACTCTCTGACAATTACAACAACCAGCACTCTTTACGTCTCCTTTTATGCTCACCTCAGGGGCTCTTGCCCTTTTATGCTCATCAAGATAGCAATGCTGCCTTTATTTGGTCCCATATCCATACTTTTAAAGCAATTTGCCCTTTACTTTCCTTTCAGACAGCATAGTAAAGTAGGGTTGAAGAGGGTAGGCAGTACAATGTTGAACAGCAGAGTGAAATGAAAGAAATGTGCTTTACTGTTGGAAAAGGGAGACAGGGAAAGGAAAGGGCAGAAAAATTAGGACCCCAATAAGGATATGAGCACTTACATCCTTGTCTCAAAGGCAATAAGAAACCTTGAAAACATAGCTTAATTAAGTATCGCAGTCAAGTAGTAACCTTTTTCAATCTACTCTTACATTATATGAACAGCTAGAGATCAAGAGATTTTTGTGCTCTTTTAACTGAAGGACCTGGAAAACCTTACACTCTGATAATCTCAGAGAGATAAGTAACCCTTAACTGTCCTGGCTGAAACAAGAGGCACTCTATAGCAATCTTTCTATAGATATAAAATGAGATGAATATTCCTGAAGGTCACTGTTTTTCTTTCTAAATTCAAGCTTTTATATTACATCTTTTTTACTAGAATAAGACAAATATGATGTGTCATGAGAGTTCTAAAGTGTTTCTGTAATGCTTGTAGCCTGAAATGGATAAACAGGTTTGGAGATGTGGTTATTTACACTAAATCTTGTTAAGTTTTTTATCTCACTCCTGGACACAGGAGACAACAGAAAATGATAGCCAGGAAATGGCTTTTTCAGAGTCCACTGCTTTCAAAATTATACGAAGTTTTTCATATCTCAGAATTTCCCAGAAGACTGAAAGCCAGAGTGACCTTGAAACAGAGATGCGAACTGAGTGGGGACATAATAGTTATGTCTAACCCAGCAGACCAAGGGGAGATTTTCACTTCATTCACAACCTGGTAATTGTCTAATCCAAAATGAATACAAAACCTGAGTATCTTCTAGACATTGACCCTGAACTAGTTTCCAAAAGAAGGAAGTCTGGGGACATGAGCAAAGTGGAGCTGCAGTGTGATCTGGAGATGCAGTGTGATCTGACACACAGTGAATTATGATCCTGGGACAAGTTGTGACACTTAGTCCATCCAGCAGATCCCTAAATTCTGCTTTCACTAAATTCGTCATTTCAAATATTTGGAAGTGTCATGGTTTAACCCCAGCCAGCCACTAAGTACCTCACAGCCGTTCCCTCACTTCCACCCACCCAGCGGGATGGGAGAATCAGGAAAAAAAGTAAAACTCATGGGCTGAGGTAAGAACAGTTTAATAGAACAGAAAGGAAGAAACTAGCAATGACAACAGTAACAACAGTAAAATGACAATAATAACAAAAGGACTGGAATATACAAAACAAGTGATGCACAATGCAATTGCTCACCACTCGCCAACCAATGCCCAGTTAGTTCCCAAGCAGCAAGCTGCTCCCCAGCCAACTCCCCCAGTTTATATAGTGGGCATGACGTCCCATGGTATGGAATACCCCGTTGGCCAGTTTGGGTCAGCTGTCCTGGCTGTGTCCCCTCCTAACTTTCCTGTGCCCCTCCAGCCTTCTTGCTGGCTGGGCATGAGAAGCTGAAAAGTCCTTGACTTAGTCTAAGCACTACTTAGCTACAGCTGAAAACATCAGGGTGTTATCAACATTCTTCTCATACCACACCCAAAACACAGCGCTGTACCAGCTACTAGGAAGACAATTAACTCTATCCCAGTGGAAACCAGGACAGGAAGTCTCATGCAAGTTGAATACTTCCTGTGATGGAAGAAAGTCATGCAGATAGGTCAAGCTGCATGGTGTCAGCATAAGACTTGATTTGTCCCACGGCTATACCTGTACCTCTCACAATTTCACTATGGTCTCCTGGTCCATGGTCCCAGCCAACCGTTGCTCTTATACTGATCTACCATCACTGGACTCAGTTTCAGTCATTGCTGGCTGGCTGGTAGAACAAGGAAAGGAGAGCAGACGTTACCATACTGCAACTGGAAGGTGCCTCCCACCAAGGCCTGACATTTACAGGAGCCTGAAGTGAATTCACACTCACTACTCCCTCTTCTCGCAATAGCAATTTAGTGTTACAGTCCCTGCTTCATATCACTGACCCAACCCATCACGTCTCCATTCTGCTCAGGTGCATCAGCAAGTGCAAGGTTGAAGCATCTGGCAATAGCACACAGTACACTTCCCAAGGGCAATGTAGAGCTGCATACAACTGAGCCCAGTGATGGCAGGTCAGTACCAGAGCAAGGAGAAATTCAAAACAGCCACCCATAATAAATTCTGAGAATTCAGCATTTCTACCTGGTCCAGCTGACTTCTTAAGGTACGTGTCAGAAAACAGAAATTTATCTCAGAAGTACAAAGACACTGTTTCAGTGGTTTCTGCTGAAATGAAACTTTATTTGTTCCTGTTGGGTATTTTTGGAGGGAGCAAATTTTTCGCATTCAAATCACAGAATCATAGAATCATAGAATATCTCAAGTTGGAAGGAACCCATAAGGACCATCAAGTCTAACTCCCTGCTCCTTGCAGGACTACCTAAAACTAAATCATATGACTAAGACCGTCATGCAGACACTCCTTGAATTCTGACAGCCATTTCCTAAGATGTCTTGGGTGGGTTTGAGAGAGGAATTTCATCCTGTTCTCTTTTGGAGACTGAATCCTAGAACTCAATACAACTTGATTTTCTCCTGTTAAAGAGAATGGGGTTGCAATGGTTCAGCTCTTCACAAAATGAGGCTCTTAATTCAGAGAGACAGCCTTATTTATGAGGGCATCTCCTATGAGATGTAAATACAGATTAAGACATTACTGTGTCATACACGCAACAAATAAAGCAATAAAAAAAGGCAGCATTCCCTATTGTCGTGGTTTAACCCCAGCCAGTAACTCAGCACCACGCAGCCATTCACTCGCTCCCCCCTCACCCAGTGGGATGGGGGAAAGAATTGGAATAAATAAAGTAAAGCTCATGGGCTGAGATAAGAACAGTTTAATAGAACAGAAAGGAAGAAACTAACAATGACACTAAT
>JAVKLA010000027.1:48196544-48250921 GCA_034782735.1 Sagittarius serpentarius
GCCTGTGCCGCCTTTGGCCCTTCCTGAACCCTGTTTTCCCCCAGGCGCCCCCAGCTCGGCTGAGGGGCTCAGCTGTGTCCTGCGGTGGGGCCGCTGGAGCCGGCTGGGACCGGCTGGGACCGGCTGTGTCCGGCACGGGGCAGCCCCGGCCTCTCCTCACAGAGGCCGCCCTGCAGCCCCTGCTGCCAGTACCTGGGCATGGACACCTGATACACTGGATAACAGTGACTCTTCAACTTTCCTTTTCCTACAAACACTGTTTCAAGAGATAAATCAAAAAACTGACCATTTGAATGAATAGATGAAGAGACTCCAGACATTCAGGCACAGGTGCATTTCTCCCACACAAGGACTGGGGGTGACCAAATCAGTACCCCCCAAGGAAATCATACTTTTCCTCCTCCCTTTTTCCTTATTTTCCTCTTTCTTATTTTCTACATCGGATTTTTTTTTCCCCTACTCTTTCTCAGGACATGATTCATCTCTATTTCTACCCACTCCACAAAATAAAACTAATTGCTAAATGTGGGGTCTAACCGAAATTTACCTATCTTTCTCACTGAACTGTTTGCAGCACTGAAGGGACTTTTCCCCCTCTTCCTAGAAGGATGAATAGTGTTTTCTAAAAGTACACTTGGTGCTGGCACAAGCCTGACAGCTCTAGAGATGGAAATCCCATTTTCTGCAGAATGGATTCAGCACTAAGAACTTCATTGCAACCTCTCTTCACAATGTTTTTGTCAATATGAGTCCTCTCTCCTTTACAGAAAATCTGTACAAGGAGGTGAAAAGAGGTTTGTTTTTTTTAACTGCATCATGAATCTCTCCCCTCTGTTAAAGCTCTGACCTCATTTTTGAGCTAATCCTAAAAATATTAATATTAATCATGTAAGGATCCACGAAAACTTGTGTTTCAGGAATTTTCTGCCAGGAGAAAGTTTTCTCAGAAGACAAAATAGAATCAGAGCTGTTCTGAATAACACAGCAGTAGAGATGATGTGTCCACCTGAGCTACCACCAAATCCTGGGAACTCCAAGAGTTTGTAGCCACTTAGCCTTACACCAGTAAAGTCTCCAAGTTGGAGACTGCTCTTGGTATGAGGAGGACTTAATTCTGAAACAGCTAGAAGTGAAACCCACACTTATCTTCCATCAGGATCCACAAATCAAATACTCTTCATAGAGTCATAGAATCATAGAATGGCCTAGGATGGAGGGGACCTCAAAAGATCATCTCGTTCACACTTTCATGGGAAAGGGAGCCTAGATGAAATTATCTAGCAGCCTGTCCAATCACATCTTGAAAACCTCCAGCAATGGGAACTCTACCATGTCCCTGTGGAGGTTGTTCTAGTGAATGATTTTTCTTACTTTAAAA
Organism: Sagittarius serpentarius; assembly: GCA_034782735.1. Classification (NCBI taxonomy): domain Eukaryota; kingdom Metazoa; phylum Chordata; class Aves; order Accipitriformes; family Sagittariidae; genus Sagittarius; species Sagittarius serpentarius. The sequence continues at coordinate 48,197,923 of JAVKLA010000027.1, forward strand.
ACTTATTTTCTTATACAGGGATGAAACCGCTTCTGGTGTAAATTGTACCCATTGCCCTTTGTCTTCTCCATGTGGCTCCTCATGAAGAGAGAGCCTCTGTCCTCCTTGTAGCAGCTCTTTAAGTACTGGAATACTGTGATCAGGGCTCCCCTGAGCCTTCTCTTCTCAGGGAGAATAGACCTAACTCCTTCTGTCACTCCTCATAGGTCAGGTTCTCCAGCCCTGCTTTGATCACCTTCATGGTCCTCTTTGGACCCTCTCTAGTCTGTCCATGTCTTTCTTGAATTGTGGGGACCAGAACTGGACACAGTACTCCAGCTATGGCCTGACAAAAGATGAGTAGAGTGGGTGGATCACATCTCTGTCTCTGCTAGTAATGTCCCAGTAGATGCATCCCAAGATCCACTTTGCCTTTGTTGCTGCAGCAATGCACTACTGACTGCTGTTTAGCTGGTTGTCCACAAGGACCCCCAGGTCCCTTTCAGCAAGGCTGTTCCCCAGCCACACAGGTCCTAGCCTGCACTGGGCTCTTTGGTTAGTTCACTCAGGTGCAGGACTTTGACTTTGTCTTTGTTAAGCTTCATACAGTTGTTGCCTGCCTGCTGTTCCAGCCTGTCCAGGTCTCACTGGAAGATGGCTCTCCCTTCTGACATGTCCACCTCACCACCTAGCTTGGTGTCGTTAGCAAACCTGGTGAGGGTGCTGTCAATCCAATCATCCAGGTCATTTATGGAGATAGTGTGGGACCCAGTATGAATCCGTGGGGGGCCCTACTTGTAGCAGGCTGACAGCCTGAGTAAAACCCTTTGATCACCACCCTCTGAGTGCCACCTGTTACCCAATTTCCTACCCATCTCGCAGACCACCCATCCAGTCTGTATCTGGCCAGTTTGTCTAGGCAGAGGCTGTGGGAAACAGTGTTGAACACTTTACTGAAGTTCGGTATCACATCTGCTCAGTCAAGGTCTGTGCAGATTTCTTTCAGAGAGAGTGCTGCTACATTTTTCTGCAGTTTTTCTCTAACTTAAGTCAAACCATAGCTAGGTCCAGTTTCCTCCCATGTCTGAGATCATCTGTATCTTTTATCTTTCCTGTGCTTATCCATATGGTATTGTTTTCATTCCTGCTGAGGCTGTTCCTGTTTTCATCGAATAAAAATATCAATTGGATCTCAAATCAGCATTGTATATTAGGCATTAGCAGAAGCAAGAATAAAAACTGAGGACTGCTCTGACATAAGTGGATTTGCTGTGATAAAGCTACACATTCTTATTGCTCTTACCCTTTATCCTATTTCAGAATACAACTCACCTAACTTGTTCTGTCCATTCACTACGTATCAGATAAACTAGACTTGTGAATTCCAGTCTGGAAAGCAAAGCACCTAAACATTTGGTCTGATAACACCATCAGACTCAAGCCTCTCTGTGGATCTGGATCTTCATGCCAGCATTTAAGATACTGATAACAGATACGTGAATTCTTTTATCAAACATATGAGATCCTCCAAAGGGAGCCAGAACTCCTCAAACCTCTATCACAGGCAAGTCTAAAAAGAATCTCAGATGGCACCTGAATCTGTAAACTTCATGTTTCATTATAGGGGAATAAATGTTAATTTTATCTAGATAATAATTCTGGCAACAGCCTAATCTTAAGAATATTCTCCTCACATCAGGAGCATAACAAGAGTATGGATAGACATTGATGAAGTAATCCTGATCTGTTTATTCTTTCTCTCTCCAACCAAATAAATTGGCCATCTACCCAAGAGAACTGAAGACTCACCGACTCCCTTTAACTGTTTTCCTGATATCATTAATCTTTGCCAGGACTTTCAGTGTCTGAATTCAGTGTATTTTGTACCTTGCTAATTTGGCTAGCAAAGAAACTTCTAAAATATAGGATACCATCTGACACCAGGCTAATGTTTAGAGTGGACCATCCTAAAAGCACAGTGTCTATCTGCAGGTAGCAAATAGGCTTGACCATCAACTAAGTTCTGCAGAGTCGAGAAGCAGTACAACAGTTCAAGAATAACCCAAGATTACTTTCAAGGAGAGAAGCATTAGGAGCTGACAACAGGGGAAAATTGTAATGACTTCTTACTGGCAAGAAGATACAATAGAAAGGTAAAATTTCAGCCATCAGCTAAAAGACCATAAAAGTAATGTAGGTACTACAAAAGTCTGAGGGAGATAACAAAATTTCTCTCAGATTTCATAAAAAATTATGGCAATGTTAACACACGAAAGCAGAGTTACCATGTAGGACATAAAACTTTCAATATGATGATGCACACAGGGCTGCAGGCAACAAACCTTGCAAGAGGAAACTATATTCACACTGAAATACAATATTGTCCTGTGAAATACAGAGAACAAAGACAGATGTCCAAAAGGCATGAATGTTAGATCCTTTGAGAGATCTCACCAACTCAACAAACAGACAGATATGAGTTTAGATAGGTGCCATTTTCATCAGTTAGGACATGTAATACAGTAAAATTGGTCACTGTCCCAGTGAATGTTCACAGGGAAACATTGAGTTCTACATCACAGAGCACAGTGGAGGTGGAAAACACTTTAGAAAAAGGTTGGGGGTTTTTTTTCAGAAGAAAAGCTTAGATGGTAGTTACAAGAATAGTACAATACAACTTTAAGATGAGAAGTCAAGTATTCTTAGAGCCAAAAGAGGCTGGATATTATTCAAATCAGTGTCATAAGGACAGATTATCTTATTGACTATAGAATTTGTGAAAAGTCATGGAAGTTAAGAGACAGCACTGCTACAGGAACTCAGTTAAACCATGGAGCAGGAATTTCCAGAAGCTTGCATCATTTGCATGTTATCTGAAATAGTATATAATATATTTTGCATCACAGACTACTAGCACTCTGCATTGTTTTCCATCTTACTGGGATGCCACGTCATCACAGACAGGGCAAATGAAGGAAGACAGCACCAACATTCAACTTTTTCCAATAGCTTCTTCTACTTTGAAAAAGGTTCTTAAAGCAAAATGTTGGACCCAAAGTGCTACCACATCAATGAAAACCAGTTTTTTCTTGTTATCAGAAGGCACAGTACCATTGGTGAGATCTGCTAGAAGATCACACATATCTGTACCCTTTTGCAAACACCAAGTCACAAACTAATGGGAAAGCTGGTTTTCTGTTGTGACTCATAATGCAATTTTAATTCAGTTTTGAGGTTTCAGAGAAACCCTGTGTAGAAATGGGTATGACGGCTTTTAGTAAGGGAACAAAAATTGTTCAGAAACTCAGGTTAGATAAAAAAAAAATTCTTAGCTTTCAATGCTTACAGACCTTCTATCCACTTCATTCTCTGAAATATTTCTTACTGTTTTATTCTCTAAAACCTGCCAATGTATTTAGCCTTTAAATAACTCCATAAGGTAGGAGAACATGGGTATATTTTCTTTATCTGGACATAGTTAGGGCAAGCTTTATATAGGTTTATTCATCCTAAACTGGTAATTTAACCTACTGGCTTAAATGAAATTATCTATTTACTAAAATCTGAATGTTTAAGTATTGTGCCCATTACCAAAAGTAAGAACTTGAGTCCAGTATGTTTTCTGTTGAGGCATTTAGCCTTCTTTCATTATGCAGTGGTTGAACAAGCCAGGGCTGCTCTTATCTGAGAGCCTTCACACCCAGCCACTTTTCTTAAGCTCTAGTAGGTCTATTACACCAATTTACTTCTCTCCCCTGCTTTGCAAAGTTTATCTTGTGAGGAGGACATGTGAACCCTGGCAATATCTAAACCAAGGAGAATACCTTAAACTGGTCAGCAAAAAAATCACAAAATAAATTAAAAATCCACAGCTTCCTCAGCATTTTTGGTGTTGTCTGGTTGCAGACATCACTCCAAACAGTGACATTATAAACTGACTTCTCATTTGTTTCATGACATCATTATAAAGATTTATCATGCATAGCCAAATGGGAACAAGAGATTACTAAAGAACAGCTCATTTTTCAGCTGCATTTTATTTGTAATACCTTTTCTTGGCAGATGTTATCCCCACAAATGAATGAATGCTCTGAAGTAACAAAGTGGACATGGATTGATGGGAGAAATTGATCTGCATTTGTTAATGTACTTTTGCTGCAGCAAGCACAGTAAGTAATTAAAGTGCTAAAAAAGATCTTCCCATCCAGACACACAATATACTGAACTCCATTAATGCAAGGACAAAAGTCAACTGTTTTTTCCATTGCATCTCAAGTGCACCTTGTCTGCAGAATACGCACCATATAGTTTGATTGCATCCATAGAATTAAGCTATCCAGTTACACAAACAATTATTATCTCAAGGCAACTCTAAAGGATGACATGTCAAAAAAGAGTAATGATTTTGTGTTCCCAGCATAAGCCATCTTAAAGGGATCTGATCCAGAAATTGTGTACAGTTTTCCATTCTGAAAATTAGACTTTTGGATGCTTTAAGCTGAATACAAAAATATCTGGAAAATGAAAGTCAGAGGCACTCTAAAACAAAATTTTCCCATGCACAGTGAAATTTTCTACTATCACAGCATCTCAGTATTTATGATGTACCCTGTTAAGAAAAATATTCTGAGATATTATTACTAATCCCATGTTTGTAGATAATAGCTGATGAGCTAAAGGTTGTTCAAGCCCACCTCAAGAAATTTCCCAAACTCATTACTCACTCCAAAGAATAATAACAGTCATAGATCATTTGGGTTTGGAACAGTTACATTAAAATGCATCTTAAAAAACTGTGCTGAAGTGTGTGGACAGTATTGCCAAGAGACAGGATTTCTTCAAATACAGAGCAGGGCAATAGAGATCTCCTAGCCACCAGGCAGTGCTTCCTCTCTGAAAATGATGGGCATGGGGCACTAAGTTAGGGAGATAACAGTGAGAGAAATTACTGGTGTATTTTTTTCTTCAACCCTAATTTGCATGGCAATGTGAAATTTTTCACATACACCTCCCAGCAATCATCAATAGAGTTGAAACCAGGCATGTGCAATATCGAAGGGAAATTTCTGGATAACTTGGATATTTAAAATGAACACATGTTGGAAAGGCTAGAAATGTTACATTAATTTGAGAGCTTATGAGAATTCCAAATGTCGTCTTATCACTTCTCAACCCCTGTGGGCCATATTCACCACTTGTTCTGCTCCCGTTTGGTGCCCATGTAGCACAACAAGAACCGGGTGAGTCATACGTCATGGAAGAGTGTGCTCACTTTACTTCAGTCACCTTTCACACATGGAATGGCAGCTGATTTTTCTTGGCCGTGAACACTACAGTGATAACTAGTCATTAAAACAACTTATTTAAAAGTACACATTGCACAACATTCAGCAAATTGGCCTCTTTTTAGTCGTAGGTATCAGGGAAAAAAAAGTTTAAGTATAATCTAGTGGATCAATACATTCACGCCCTAGCTTTCTTTCTGATCTTAATCTTGCTACAATTGTCTCAGTTTTTTCCCATCTGTAGAATATAAACAACTAGGACTTAAGAAAGACATTTTGAAGGATCAGTAAAGGTTGTAAAGTGATTTCTGATCCAAAGATAAAAGGTGGTGATAGTTATGCAGAGCACAGTTTTGTGCTAAATACCCTGGCTACCCAGGTGGAAAGCTTTGTACACATCAGGAAAATTCAGAAGTCAGGAGGTAAGGATACAGACAGAGAAGGCATTCTGCTTGCTCCTGAAAGACAAACATTAAAATATATCATACAGACAGTGCTAGCCAAGAGGAATGTCATGCAAACAGATGGGATCCACTCTCTTAGGAAATAAAATGCAAGGTGTGATGTTAAATTAAAATCCTGGGTAAAAAATATAGTTAGAAGAAGAAAGTAAAATGAAACTTTTGGGATTTAGCCAGCTTTTAATGCTCATCAGTCATTAACCTGGAAGACGGCTCATTCTGTCATCTATGACATTAAAAATTTACCATCTTAAGATTTTCTTCAAAGTTCTTGGTGTGTAATTGAGCAGGGCTTTGCCCATTTTTATGAATCTAATTCATAAAATAAAAATATTTTTACAAGCAGAGATCTTAAATTTAAAGTAGTATCCTTTGGAGTATCACAGAGTGGCTTTGATCACCCTTAGGAAAGTTAAGTCTTAAGTTCAGCAAAGCAAAGATTTTCATTTAATGGGCTAAAACCATATCTTTGAGGTGAATTTCTACTTGAACCTGTAGACTTGATAAAATAAGTGGATGTTTTTCATTCATGGGTCTCCTAGAGACAGCTGTGATCTTCACTGATGCACTCAGGTCTAACTGTTTTACCCTCTGAGTATTTGTGCTTAATGATATCATGGAGACTTGATGACACAAACCCCATAAATTCTTAGAATCAGGTGGCATTAAGTGCAGCATTGAAAATTGGGCTTCTTCAAGATGCGACATGTTTGTTGCAGAACTGGACATAATAACATCAAGACAAGGTGTGGAGCACTGATGAGAAGCAGAACTTAATTTTATTTCTAAACTGCATTTCTCAGCTAAAATCACTTGTTAATGTTAATCAAATAAACCTATTTTGTGCTGTAAGCTAAATAGCTAGACAAAATACTGGAGACCATGGTGCTGACAATAAATCACTGAAACATACTGTCTACTGCACGGGCTGAAACTGCGTGGTGCAGATGGAAGCTGCACAGGGTTGTTTCAATGCCAAGGAAGGCTATGGTCACACTCATTCTAGAGTCAGGGAGTCATTCAGGCTGGAAGGGAACTTGGGCTGTCTCCCAGCAAAAGAAGGACCAATTATTAAATTTGAACCAAATTGCTCAAGGCCATATTCAGTCAGGTCTTGAAAACTTCCATGGATGGAGACTCCTCGGCCTCTCTGGACAGTAAATTCCAGAGACTGACTATCCTCATAGTTTTGGTTTTTTTTTTTCCCTTGCAACAGAAACTGTAGGAAGGGACCAGGTTTTGCTGTTCTCTCAACACCTTGTCCTATATTTAAAGACAAGATTTGCCATGCTTCCTCTAGGGATATGCACAGTGTGTAACAACATGATAACACATTCTGAACACAGATAACTTCATCTGCCTCAATTAGTTGCTGTTTGTAAAGTGCTTTAGAGAGGAAAACTGCCAGAAGAGCTGCAAAGCACCACATTCACCCTCACATGAAAACTTGGAGAATAACTTCCCATTCCCTAAAAATTGCACACAATGAACATGGTGGTTTTTTGAAGCGTCTCACAGTTGCTTCAGTACCAGAGATGCTCATTCAGTAATTTCTGGCACCCTCTCTTGTTTAGAATAATTGCACCAACACATCCTATGCTGGTGTCATGTTTCTGGCTTGTTCTAGTTAAGTTCAGTGCTTCAAAAAATATGTCGGTTCACTTGTTCTTAAGTAATAAAATGTTGCAGCACATACACATACATCCTTTCACAAGCCTGAGGGCTTAGACTTCCTTCCCCTACATGCACACGTACAAAGTTGAGTGATTCCCAGCGGCAGACATGGGTCTATCTGTAACTACGAATTAGGAGCTGCAGTCAACGTTTGAAGTGTAGCTCTGTATAAATGTAAATCATGTTAGGTGAAATTTAAGCTACTTTCTGACATAATTCTCTCAGAAAGTCATCAAAGCAGCAATGTAAATGTCACTTGGATTGAGGTGATATTTGCTTTCCTTAAAGGAGAGAATGTCCAGATGTTAAGGGACAAGGGTTTATTTTCTGGTCAACTAAATACAACAGTTAGCCAAGTTTGGGGTTTTCTTTTTATCTTTTTTTTTTTTTAAAAAAAAGGCTTGCAAGGAACACACTTCCTTTCCACTCTTCCAGCACTGATTACCAACAAGGGATTGTTAGGGAGTTAATATTTTAAAAATGTTTTTTAAAACTAATAAATATGTAATTATTTTTTGAAGCTTTTGGATACAACCTTCCATGGTTTTCATAGCAATCATGAGCACTAAAAAGTTAATTTTATATAGTACAAGAGTTTCTTGTCTAATTGCCTGACTCCAGGAAATACAGCTTTAAAAAAATGGGTAGGACCTGCATCAAAAGCATAGACATTGCCAAAGGCTTAGTTAAAAACTCTGGCACAGAAACCTGACTAGAAATGTCATTGCTTAATACTAGGTATCACAAACAAGTTTTTTTGGAGGCATGAGTTACAGAGGTGCATTGCTTACCAGCCTCTATATCAGAGAAGACACAATCCAACAAGCTGATGGAAAGACTCCTATTAATGTCAGTGATTTTGAAGAAGGCTATGGAAGCCTGATTAACATAAAATGCCACATAGTTTGAGTTGACTTCCTGAGTGCTTAGCAGTCTTGAAAACTGAGGCTGGAAGAACAGTGAAACCCCTATATTTTCTGAGATGTAGATATTTGTATTATTTTATTCAGCTATCAAAACCCACTGCTGACAAGATCGCTACAAAGTGTCCATTCTGCTATGGTACAGGCTTTGTCTAAACATCCAAAATTATATAGCCTTCTTTATTTACAAATGTGTACATAAACACACCAGCTGATGAGCTTTTTTTTTTCTTTTTTAATCCCATTCTGTATGAGATTCTTGTATGATACTCATCACTAATATCTGAGCAACCCTCAGTAGTGCTTCCACGAAGACCAATGTCTTTCATATAACTTCCCTTTTATTCTCTCCTCGTGGGTACAAACTTGAGCAATAGAGTGTTCTTTATTTTAACTTTTTACTCTTTGAACATGCAAACACACTATTGTGTGCTCATCAGAAATGCCAGGTAAGTTCTAAGATGCCTGACCCTTGGAGATGATCCCCTGTCCCATAGGGGTTCACTGCACTGCCCCAGTCAGGTCTCAGAGAAGGGATGATCCTCCATGAAGGTGCATTTTCCATTTCTGACATGAAGTTCTACTTTGAAAAAAAAATAAAATTGCCGATCACCATGTTTAATCCTGAGCTTAAGACCACTTGTCTACAATCTGGTCACAGGCTGCAAAGCACTCTGAAGACAGAAAGTAAGTTATCCTCTGCTTTCTACACCAGCTTCCTATATGATCTGGTGTCCAATGTGCTCACAGTAGCCTGTAGGGCTGAGGAGACAGTGTTTTGTAGCAATTCCCTCATGATGACATTTCTGCAGCTCAGAACATTAGGATGTCAGAGCAATAGAGTATCTCCTGTGCAAAGAGAGATAGTAGGAGTATGAGTCATAGCTGTTACGGTTATTATCAGCAAGCAGCCTACGGACAGTACCAAGCTGTGGGATAGACAGACCAGTTATGTGTATAGAAATATATTTATATATGTATATCTTTCACCAAGGATAGTGAGCCATACTCTACAAGAAGCTGTCGTCTAGCTGCTAACTTATGTCTTGCTTAGGTTCACCTCTCCTTTCTGTGCTACTCACTGAACCATTGTAGTGTGAGACACTTATATGCAACAGATGGATATGCATATTCTCTGCATAATGTTGTCACTTGGTTTTACACCATCCGGTTAATCGTATAATCATAAATTATTACACAAAAGAGGCAGAAAAGATACAAAGGGAACTGGCCACAGTAGGTCACAGAAGAAGGAGCTCCAGCAGGCAAGGCACAGTTTTCGTCACTGTACACTGACTGCATTTCAGAGAGGACACACTAAGGTTCTCTGCCACATCTAGCACGTGGAATGTTATCTCAGGTTCCTGAGTACTATCTATCCAGGCCCCTTATTTCTGAATCTAGATTGTACTAATTCTGTGATATTGCCTTGATTAGCCAACCTATTAGGCGAGTTGGAGCTGGCCTTTAGCTCAGTTCTCTGTAAGTAAAGAAATGACACAGAACGGTTACCTAATGTATTTAGGGTAAAATAAGCCAGAGTATTGCTTATTTGAAGGAAGAAGATAATTTCCAGGTACAAGAGTATCCTACTTTCCACTGACTATTTTGATCATCGGTCCATAGAGTTTGTTGAGTTGCTGTTCTTCACCTGCAGAACAGTCTCATATCTTAGGCCTCACTCTATTTAGTTTCAATCTTTTCCCCCTACCACTGGCACTGGAGATCCCACTTCTCTTCAGTAGACACAGGGTGCCTGAAAATTAAAGATGGCTACACTAGCTAACCAAATGAGAGAACTGTCTTCACCAGCTATCATGAAAATAACTCATCGTACATGATTCTTCCGAAGTTGGATATTTTCTACACTTTGGGACACTGATGTTTAGCTTACTGAATATCAGCTACTTTCATGAGTATGACTTTGCACTACACTACTTTCTATCCTGTTAGTTCAGTGCAGCAGGTTCTCAACTGTCACTGCATGACCATGTAGACAGTCATTGCCTTCTTACATTTGAGCTTTTTTTTTTTTTTCGGGGGGGGGGAGGTATCTGATGCTGCCTTAAAGTGAATGTCTGTTCAAGAGTCACAGAAATAATATGTCTTCATGCCAAGAGAAAAAGTCAGTTCTGTCAATACATCTGTTCCAAGGGACAGCACTCATTATTCCAGAAATGTATCACTTCAGCATGCCTATTAGACCTCTTCTTTTTCTTTATTCTTTCTTTTTTCTTTTTTTTTTTATTCATTTATATTAAAAAGAATCCATGCATCATAAATGACTAAGCAACTATTTTCAAAATTACATAGATTTACAGTGCAAAAGTGATTTGCATTTCATTACGGGTGGGAAGTCTGAAGAAATGCATTTTGTTATGAACGAAGTAACAAGATTTGCCTCTGTCCTAGACTTTCAAATGATGTTTGGGGGTGCTTAGCTTGACACTGTACCTCAAAGCCTCTGGGAAATAAGGTTTGAACCTCTGAATATGATGTGTATTTTCCAGGTGTCCATCCTGACAAGAATGGCTTTGGTTGATTGCCAGACCTCAGTTTGCTGAGGAAAGGAGCTGCTGCATTTTGTCTCTGAAGGGATGATTTCATGACTAAGTACACTGAAACACTGTTACCCATCTGGTAGGCAACAGGGATGTTTTGCCACATAAAGGCTTAGTCTCTTAAGGCAGAAGATCCTGTTTTCAGCAGCTCTGAATGCTACTGATGCTTGGTCTAATACCTGTAGGGTTTTGTGAAGTCTGAGACTACTTATCTTTTCCCCAGGGCAATGTTGCACTCATTTGAGAAGAAGCTGGACTTCATTTTTGCACTCATTTCTGATCACCACCACCCCTTACACACATAAACCACCAGTGTAAGTGTTAGACACATACAAATTGCAGCCTGGAATTTGAGCAGTTAAAAGACTGATAAGGAGTTGATTCAGTCCTGTGATTGGTAACTAATGACTTACCTTGATCTTAGTTTTAGAATACAACATTGCCAGAATCTGAGCGTAATTAAGTCACTATTTCACCTTCTGTGTGCCCTCTATTCCCTCACAGACTCCAGAAGTTACTTACCCTGTGAACGCAGTAGTTGTGGGGTTGGGTTTGTTTCTGTCTAATAGATTTTGAAAAGCTTTAAGAAAAAAAGGTGCAGAAGGATTGCTTCTGACAGAACCAGACAAATCAATTAATTGATCTCTGGCAGTCAGGGATAATTTTATTTCCTACTCTATTAAGGAAAATCAGAATCAGTTAGCTAATTTCACTAGAGAAAATATCTGTCACCACTTATTAAGCAGCACATGATGGAGAGAATTAAGGACAGAAAGCTTAAAAATGTTTTTTCTTCCAGAAATTGCATTACATATTACTTAACCTTTAGAACTCTGGCATCAAACAGCATTGCAAATCCTTTGGTTTGACCAAAGCAAAGGTTCTTTCTTCCCCTATAGCAGCACCTACAGCCTTTAACCTTTGATGTCTACAAATGCTGACAGTTACGCTTGTGCTTCAGAAGGAGATAAATTTAACACCAACTGACCAAAGTAAACTACCTGCAACACATGATTTACTGATGACTGTTCCTGTTACATATGCCAGAAATATATAACCATAACAAATATTTACAAAAAAAAATCCCTCATTATTTCTGTATCAGAGTCTCTTTTCAATATTAACCATTCATACAGGTTAAGAAACATGATTCAAGTATCACAAGGTGTAATTCAGGTAGATTAAGGAGCTTCCATTTCTTGTGGGGAGGGAGAGGTGACGTCCTGGTTTCCACTGGAATAGAGTTAATTGTCTTCCTTGTAGCAGGTACAGCGCTGTGTTTTGGGTTTAGGATGAGAAGAATGTTGATAACACCCTGATGCGTTCAGTTGTTGCTAAGTTGTGGTTAGACTCAGTCAAGGACTTTTCAGCTTCTCCTGCCCAGCCAGCAAGAAGGCTGGAGGGGCACAGGAAAGGTGGGAGGGGAGACAGCCGGAACAGCTGGCCCAAACTAGCCAAAGGTGTATTCCGTAACACGTGATGTCATGCCCAGTATATAAACTGGGGTCAACTGGCTGGGGGAGGGGCATTGCTTGGGCATCGGTTGACGAGTGGTGAGCAATTGCATTGTGCATCACTTATTTTGTGTATTCTTGTCACTTTCTTGTTGTTATTAGTGTCATTGTTAGTTTCTTCCTTTCTTTTCTATTAAACTGTTCTTATGTCAACCCATGAGCTTTACTTTATTTTCCGATTCTCTCCCCCATCCTACTGGGTGGGGGGGAAGTGAGTGAGCGGCTGCGTGGTGCTGAGTTGCCAGCTGGGGTTAAACCATTAAAGGTGGCAACTGGCTGTGTTTGCATACAGGGTTCAAAATAGCTTCCAGTGCAATAAAAAATAGAACAGGACCACTACTGAAGGCCTAACATTTTAAAGCACTTTGACTCTATGGCTTATGGCCAGCAGATCATGTCCTTAATCAAGTTCAATTATTAACCATCACCTAATGGTTCCAGAAGGGCTGATTCTTCCAGGATTCTCTCGCTAAATCTTTTTGATTTATTCATTCCATTACTGCATGGAGTGCTTTTCTCCAAAGGACTCACTGTTGGCCCAGCCACACTCTCCCTAAAGGTACTGTCTTTAGAAGGACAGTTAGCCAAGACTAAGTGTTTTGGAAAATACTCTCCTTATTTCTGCACAGTTCTAACCCAACAATTTCAACCTTATGTCAATTAGGCATGCAGTAGCAAGACTGTTATGTATCTGTGGAGATTATGGTTTTGATTATGGTTTTTTTATTTTGTTTTTGTACCAAAGTATTAAGACAAAAAGTAGGTGATGTAAATGATGATTATTAATACTCTTCATTGTTGTGCTTGTTTTTGTTGTTCAAAAACACAGCATGTTGGGTTCCCACAGAAATTAAGATTCATTTCAGCTCTGCTGCTATGCTGATGGACACCATTTTCATAAATCACCGTTCTGGCCTTCAGCAGGACAGAATGATATTGACTCAATTTACAAGGCACTTAAAGAAGAAAAACACTAGTTAAATAGAAAATTCCCATTATTATTACTTCTACCACCCTCTCATTTGGGGAGATCGTATGTCAATCCAAGATATCCCAGGTGTCTATAGTGAGTATCAACAATAGTAATAGGGAAAAAAATAAAAAGTGTGCCCAAGTTAAAATGAAATTTGGCAAGCTCATCTATTCCTTTTCTTCACACTTTCATGCTACATTGACAGGGGCTGCTGAGTAGATGAAGCCAGCCAGAGGATACTGATTGGCAAATATGAGACACAATAAAGGATTTAGTTGGAAATGGAAAGGTTAAAACTATGGAAGGAAAGCAAATGTGATACTATGCAGCATAAATAGAAAGAAAAATTACTGTAAACAAATTAATGCAGTATAACCTATAGTAGCATGTGTTTGGAATATTAATCAGTAAAGCAAGGTAAGCACCAGTGGGGAAAAAAGCAAGGGTAATTAGGAACTCATTAGTGTGACAGCAGAATATATTATCTGTGTTAGTGCTAGGTTTACCCCCACACAAGGGATTTGATCTGACTGTCAAAGCCAAAGAAAGCATTTTGTGGAAATTATTGAATGCAAAAGCAGACCAATATGACAAAAAACAGGCAGCTCGTCACACAGTAACATGAGAAGTGGAAAGATTCCTGGCTAACCTCTGAACATCTTACCGTCTAAGTCCAAAAAAATCACTGAACCCACAGATGGGTGTGGATTTTCAGATATGAGTAAGATCAAAGTCAGTGCTCACCAAAAGCCAAGAAAAAAATCTATAGCTAGGACTGTCTTCTAAGGTCATAAGGACAAGAATACACAGGAGACTTCTTTTATAACTCAGATAAACTAAATACCTCAAGCACAGGGGATTTTTCTTTTTGATATAACACAAGTACTTAGTATAGTCAGAATGTTTTCTAATGTAAAGTTGGTGGATATTTGCTTGGAGACATGAACAGAATGACAGATGCCAGCTGTTAAAACAAAGTAGAGCAATGTTTCCTTCGTTCTCATTCACAGCATCTTTTCCATGTAGTTCATCACAGTAAAAACAAGTAACAGAAAGCGTGTATACAGATGGAAAAAGTTCTACCTAATCCATCCCAATACCTGAAAAAATTCCATGATTTTCTTGCAGGAAATGGTGCTTGAGATGGACAAATCAGCTGTGAACCACCCCTGTGCCAAGCTAAGGCTGGAAAGAGAATATCTAGTGTTCTGTATACATCAATCCTCATAGATGAAAGAAAAGAATATTTTGCTAGACCCACTGTTGTCCATGAAGTACATTCTTTTGACCTATCTGTGTCTTCTGGTCTCCTCAAAAAGTGTTTCTTTATCTTATCTTTTCCTCACTGAAAAACACCTGTGGGGTCCAATACGCAAGCAGTAACAACTCACACTTAGTCAGGCTTCTCCAATCCCAGCCACCAGGTTGTTATAAAAACTATTAGGAAGAGTGGGGCAAAAGAATAGGGGCAAAAGTTTAAGCAGACCAGCTGTACATGTTCTTCTGACTTACAGGGACATGAAAAAACAATGGGCCCACCAGAACCAGAGCTTTAGACAAACATGAATATTCATTTTCCCATCTGAAATGGTGGGATTCTGCTAAGTTTCATTAAAAGAATATAGTCACTAGATTTATGACCCTAAAATGAACATATTTTCATTATAGTTCAATGCAGTTATCACGTAGCACAGAGGCTCAAAACCAGTCCAGAAGCATTTAAAGCAGCTATTGTACTTATATCTGAACAGATGCTTAAAATATTTTGGAGCATTACAACATTGTATTACAAAAACAAGTCAGTCAGTCTGACTTTATAGTGAAAGTAATTTACATTGATCTTCCTTGACAGCAATGAAAGCCCAATGACATCCTTCCCTGCCCTGGAGATTACATGAAATATGACTGCATTTGGCAGAAAAGAACCTGTTTTACAGTTTACCTCTTTTCTGTAAACCACTCCTCTGTAATTAGCTTCAAATTAATGGAAATATCAACTCACCCTCTCTGGAAGAGGTCCACATTATGGAATTTGTGTAGCTCCACAGAAAACTCGACCGTTCCCTGGACCTCAGACATGATTTTTTCAGGTCATCACCTAAACAACACATATATACAGGCATTATATACATGTGAAGCATTTTGCTTAACAAATCCATGAATGGATTACTACATTTTATTCAGCTTCTTGGGGTTCATGCAAAGCTTGAAATTGAGTGAAATCAACTGGAATCTTTCCAATAACATCATTGGGCTCCATCTTCAGGAAGACTCGCAAAAAGCCAGATCAAAGCAATAATTAAGAGAGGTAAAAAGTCTAATTAAGCCTGAGGACAGAGTGATAATATTATGGAAATTATAAGAAGCAAAAAGTAAATAACATATTATGTGCAAGAATCTCAAAGCAAATTTTAATTACCTCTCTTGCTACTCTTGTATGGGAAATTGATTTTTTTTCTTCCCCTTTTTACCAAATGGCAGATATCCAGGGTCAGCACAGCTCATTTCTCTAAAAAGTACAGGCCAAAACGACAAAAAACCTAGATAGATGAGAGCAGAATTCAGAATTGTCTTGCTTTTGGCCCTTCCTATGACTTAACTAAAGTCCTGGAAGGGAAGATTCTGAGGGAATATGAATAATTTAAAGATTAATCATGGAAGAGATTCATCTAAGGAAAATGCTGACAATCAAAGCACCTAATAGGCCACAACAGCCAGATAAAGATTTTGAAGCATTACAGCCATTTACAGATAGTATCTCATATGTTCATTGAATCATAGAATAATTCAGGTTGGAAGGGACGTCAGGAGGTCATACCTTACTCAAGGAAGCTTTGCGAAAGTAAGTTTCCAAACTAGCCCTATTTAATACACCAGTGTAAACTCTTAACATGTCCTTAATTGTAGCAGAGGCAAGCCAAGGGCTTTTACAGCTTTAGGATGGATTCTGAATTTTCTATTTACTCTTTCCTCCTTTTCTCCCTGCAAGTCTACTTCTGGCAATTTGCAAGTGGTCTGGAAACTGTCTTCACTGAGAAGACAGAGATCAGATTTGTTTAATTAAGACATTCATAAGCATCATTTTGGTACCTATTTGGCAGCAGCCAAGTACAATCTCTGAGGAAGACCCATGTCAAGGCTACTAATAATTCCCCTATCTGAGACATATGGGGCTTTAAGGGGACGTCTTGCTCAGACTGTGAAGTGAAGAATTTTTCCATATGTGCTAACCAGTAATTTCCATGGCACTCAAAGTTTTGACCATTTCCTCCAGTGAAGCAGGAATGAAATGGAGTTTGATACATGAAGTCCTCAGATAGGCATTAGGATGTAGCTTTCTGAAAAGTCTCAGTGCTCACTCCCGGTTAGTAATTTTCCAACTGACTGACTTATTACACTGATTATTTTAATCTGTTTTCTTTCTGGCTATCCTCTCAATAACTACCATTTTTCATAAAGATCTTGGTCCAGAGTTAAAAGATTGTTGATTTTTCATTCACCCTCCTCAAAAACTAACATTGCAGATGTTGACTTTGGAATGACAAGAATGGAACATAAGATGCACACAATATATGTCTATAACTGTGAGAAAGAAAAGGACAGTTGCTAAGCTACCCATCCGATATACTTCCAAAGTAAAGAACTCCACATTAGCTCATGTCAGGCCATGATTTAGGAGCAGTGAAGGTAAACTCAAATGCTGTTACTTGACAAAGTATTATTCTTTTTTTTTTCTTTCCCCACCATTTCAACAGGAATGAGACTAATCCTTTCTCCTTTTGCCTTTCTGCCCAGTCTAAGGAGTTGTATACTGTTTATAAGTCATGTAGACCACATATCCACCTAGTTATCTGTGTGACAGTCTTGTCTGGTGTACAGTATCAAAGCAAAGCAGACTCTCTGCGGGAAGCCAAGAGAAAACCACACAATACCACAAAGCAATACTCTGACAAGGTATTTAGCCTTGAGGAGAGTGCTAATTGGAAGAAATGCCTCTGGATAAATCTACATGTTGTGCTGAGGCATATTTCCCTAGACAAAAAGCTCAGGATCAAAGGAAACTCCATGCTTTTGAAGACACTGGTTTAAAGAGGAGAGGTGCGAATGGATGGCCAGCCAGTTCAGACCAGTACCAATATTGTCAAAGACAGAAAGAATGACACGAAACTAAGGTTAGCTAAGGTAAATGAAAAATTAAATACATGGAAATACACACACAGGTCTTCACTGTATTTACATTTTATTTTGCATGCTTTATGTCTGTTTCTGTAGCTTTATTTCCCTCACTGATCACCAGAATGAAAGAGTAAATAGCTACTATACCAGGTTGGACTTCTATCCACCCTACTAGCACACCAGAGGTCAGAGCACATAAATCTACATCAGATGGCTATAGGGTCCCCAGCAGCAGGGCCTGGTACTTCAGAAAACACCTGGCAAGTACTAAAAGGGGCCTCTGGTGCACTTTATCATCATGGCAATTAGTAAGGTTCAAAGAAAACCTGCTCAGAGCTGTGGGCATCATGCTTCAATGAAAGAAGCTATGAAATTTGACAAAGCAGCAGTGGGCACTCCTGGATCAAGAAAACAGAAGTGCTTAAAATGGTGTAGTCTTTTCTCTGCCATACCAGGTGCCTGCTTAAAGGAACCTGATCATAGTCCTTCAAAATCCAGGGCTTGTGAAGGACCTCTGACCACCCCTTACTCACTGATCACTATGTGGGACAACCTTTGTTTATAAATAGAGGAATAGTCGATAAAAATAATACTGAAGTGAAGGATGACATTACATCAGCATTGTAAACACAATAGAGAATATTGTCAGTGCTGAATTGTCATCAATTTATCTAATAAGCAGTTTAAAGAAAAATATAGAGGTGATTCTTGGGAGAGCTTTAGTACATTGTTTTTTCTAAAATGTCTGGTTTTAAGTCAAACTCTTTGCATTTTCCACAAGACAACTGAAGACAGCACTGGTAAATATCAATGTGAAGCTACTAAAGCAACATGGGAACTGTTTTGGCCATATGCTTCTGTAAAAGCAGTCTCCATGATCATTCTCATCACTCCAAAGCACTGGATTGCTTCATAAGGTGCTGCCATTGCCACTGGCTGCGGTGTGCTGTCCTACATGCACCACTGTTAAGAGTCAGGTCACCACTCTGACAGTTTGTCCTTCCAACTAGAGTTGGTGTCCTAGCAAGAGACAGTCAATTTCAATTGCCATTTTACTTGTAGCAAGGAGACACTAACTGAAAATCAGAATCCTTTATACAAATAAAACTCTATGAAAATACATATGTTTGAAGATTGGAGACTGTCTCACTTGCATTTTTAAAGGAAAGCTTGATTTTACTCCCCACATCTCCATCGGTGTCAGTGGAGATACCTTCTGGATTGGAGATTGTTCAACATATGATACTGGCCAAACTAAAATAACTTTATTCATCTTTATCCTCCATTGCTCTCTGCAGTCTTTTTGACTCACAGTATTTGTGCTAATGACATTTTAGAGATACAGTCAACTGACCGAGCCCTGTGACAGCAGGTGATTAGTTCGCTTTGTCCATACACACAACTGCTAAACACCTTGAACCAAAAAAAAAAGTTTGACAATTCCCTGCTGAGATAGCAATCAGCATCAACCCAACCAAAGGGAGTAGAGGCAGGTGACATGGGGACAGAGCAGGGTGGATATAAGGACAGGACACTGCATACTCTGACATTCCATGAACTTTCTAGCATTGCAATTACATCTGAGTGAAAAATAAACCAGACATTTTTTTAGTGTTTTCACCATTCTTGTTCATCTCCATCACAGATGTCAAGAAAAAAAAAACAAACAAAAAAACCCACCAAGGACAAAAGAACAAAACATGGTGTGATAAAGGGAAATGACTCATAAACCTGGAAACATTCATTTAGGAGAATAAAGCTGCCTCTCAGGAAACACAGCACATACTATCTCCAGTATAGCATCACTGTCCTCAGTGCTTTAAAAGCATCTTTTATTTTCTAGTGAATTTCTTCAGAAGCTGGGATTTGTTGCAAGCAGGGCATTTTTATTTATTTATTTATTAAAAATTCCGTCATTAAGTGTGTAGAATAAAGTGACAGTGAGATAATCTTATTCTTCTTTCCACAAATGCCTTCACCCACTGTAAAATTCTAAGTAACAAACAGAGGAACACAGGAGGAGGAGGATAAACACAAAAAATATACTCTGAGACTAAAGAATTAGGAGAAGTACAGTCATTTAGACTAAGTGACTTCTTATTTTTGTTCATTTTTCTTTATTAATTAAATTGCTCCAATGTTCCCCTTCATGCAGCTGAATTGGATCCCAGTTCTTATGGCAGTGATTGCATCTCTATAGCCTTTTCTGAGTATACATTAATTGCTTGAGACAAAGCAGTCACAAATGTCAGTAAGTCCTTTCACTACAACATTGCCATTAACTGTTCTCCAATTTACAGAACCTGCCATTTTTTTTTGCTAGCGCATCAGCAAAATGGGAGAGGTGAGGTTTCCAACAAAAAAAATTATTTCAAAGGTTAACACTTTTTGTTTGTTTCTTAAAACAAATCAAGCCAGTAATTCTTTTCTAATATTTTGGGTGATGGCAAGATATCTCCTTTACACTTTTAAAAGGAGCCAATCTAAATACAACAGTAAAGATACATCGAAATGACAAGGCTTCTTTAGCAAAACTGTTAAATAAGTAGTTACGATATTTTACCCTTTCTCAGTACAAATTGCTGACATAACAGGGCCTGGAACCTGGATCTCCCATGAGTAATATATTTTTAGAATATTCTAGGGTAGAGATGGCATTGAATTTTATTCAGAATACCTCTTCTTTTCCTAAAACAGGTTTTTTTTGGTTTCCCAGTACTGCTGAGGGTAAAGAATTACTGGAATACAAACTTTTTACTTGAATTATTCCTGAGACATGTCTGTCAACCCTGGGGACACCACAAAAGATTATGGTCTTACTTCAGCAAAGTGATGCAAGCATGGGTTTATGCGCCTTTGACTTGTTGTATTAGACCTTTCATCATATTATAACACAGTCAACAAGCTAGAACATTTATCCTGAGTCATGGAAAACCAATGAAGCATGTGATTCCTCAAGAACTGCGTTTTGCCAGAGCTTTAACAGTAATAAAAAAGCTCTGCCTAGTATCCAGTTTCTCATATTCAAGTACAAGAATTTCAACAGATTGATAAATCAGAATATCTACACTCAGTGGAAAACAGATATCATCTCACTCAATATGTGGCCTCATTCAATAGTATGTAATGAAGTTGAAAGCAAGAAATATATGCAATAAAATTTGCATAGATTGTGCACATACACAGTTATGGTTGGACTTGATGATATTAAAGGTCTTTTCCAACCTACACTATTCTATGATTCTATGATTTACAACTCAGCCAGAAGGCTTGTTAGTTTATTTCCTAAATGCACTTACAAAATCCACAACTTTCGGGTCACTGCTTGTTTGTGATTTTTGTTTGGTTTAACATGTATTACCATTTAAGACTTCAGTCTCAAGTCTTCCTTCAGAAATCATGTTATTCTTAGCCATGAGAAACCTTCTAATGCTCTGTTTAGTCATGGAAGTATCAGGGATTACTTTGTAAGATCTCCAGTCTTTACAACCACCTGGCATTACACAGTATAGTTCACAGAATGAGATAGTATCACAGCACAAGATAGCAATAATCCCTTGCGGCTATTCTGCTAAGGTTTTTACGTTTCCAGTCTGTTGTAATCCTTTGAATTTCTTCTTCAATATGTAAGCCAAAGCAAGACTTGTGATACAGGTAAAAACAAATGCAAGGCACGTAGTCTTATTCAATCATATATATTAAACATGTTATTTTCCACTGCATAAGCATTTAGCCTAGTTCAAAAGGTTAAAGACTAGTTTGTTTATTATAGTCTAATGAGCTAACTCAATTTGGAGGCAAGCCCTGAAAATAATCTTCCAATATTAAAAGAAAAAGGTTTGCTGTTTAATATTCTCAGGAAAACCAATATCCACAATTTTGTCAAACGCATTAGACATATGTTCATAAAGAGTGCAACACCATGAATCACTTTTCCCAAGGTTCCTTGATTGCTACTGCCAAAATGTTATGAGTTAGAGACACAGAAGACAAATAATAAATGATCCTTTAAAAAATTACTCATAACCCAAAGAGTATTCAGAGTGGAGCAAATAAGAAAGGAGCTGGTTTATTTTATGTAATTTTTTTCACTTACAAACTCCACTGTGCTTTGTCTTTTGCCAGCACAACTGGAATTCGCAAAGTACTAGTGGTACCTAGTTCACTCGGGGTAGATACCCATTCAACCTCCAGCAACAAAATTAGTGTTATGAGTAAAACCACTTGCACCTCACAGTTGAGAACCTTCACTCTAGATAATAGCTTCAAATATATGGTTCACATAGTCATGGGTGAAAATACAGTGTACCTCTGGGATCCAAAGAAATTCCCTTAGGAAAACAAGTCAACAACTTCAATTCCTCTCACATTCTGTTTGTGGGACCAATCCACATTGGAGAATTTGCACAGGTCACCAAATTGAAGAAGGCTGAGAAGAAATGGTCTAGATTATACCCTTCATAGACTGGTCATTTCAAGGGTATTTAGATGGAGGAATAAATCTACTAGGGAAAAAAACAAATATACCAGGTTGTGCCAGAGGATTTGTAGGGCAGAACTGAATGAGAGCCAGAATAAATGTCAGGTGCCAGTAGGCTGCTCTTATGAGATATAAAGCCTTTGAGCTATTAGGCAGGATTAAATGTGAACACAGCTGTGCAAATTTAGGTCAGATCACTCAAAAAAAAAGAATGAAGAGCAACCTCGATTTGTCCTCTGTTAGCACGTGCCTGTCAGGACACCAGTTCTGAGTTCAGCTCAGCACAAATCACTATCTGCTTACACCGGTTAATAATAACCTGCTCTTGGTATTGTGCACAAAATGAAACCGGGGAAAATTCAGACGAAAGAGGAGGGAGAGCAAAAAGCAGCAAGTTATTTGAAGCCTATTTAAGACATTTAGACAGAATTATCCATCATTCTAACATTTGACTATGCTCCCCTCATCAATAAAAGGAGTTATATTCTTCTCAGTCTGGGCTGCTTTGTTGGTTTCATACAGGAAATTAGAGCTCTTTAGGACACAGACCATATATTATTTTTCTGTACTTATAAGAGAGCCCCACAATATTTTTTTTTTTTTTAAGTTCTACTCAAGTTCATACCTGACTCATCCATAAACTGCATGGACATAGGCTTATACTAAGACCTTGGGAGTATATCAGGATGTTTGACCTCATTCAAATCTCTAGCAACACCTAAAGATCAATTCTGTCTCTCTTCTGAATAGGCCACACCTGGACGCAACAGCAAGTTGACCAAGATCCTCCTTGGAAAGATTCCAGCATCAGGTGTCGTAGGGCTGGAAAGGACTTATAAGAAGACGGATGAGATGCATCCTCTTGTAAGAGCCATGTGGCTGCCTGATGCACAAGTAAAGAAGCTATCTGCTTTTGAGCACAAACTGTCACGTCAATAGAGAAATCACCAAAGAATCCCAGCAGATAACAGAGGGACTTGAACATCACCATAATGCTACTAACTAGTGACAGCTAATGAACTAGTGAGAGCTAAGACAGCGAAAGGCTAATGGATTATATGGGTTTTGGCACTATTCTGACTGCATTTCCATTTCCGGTCATGAAAAATTTCATGGCACTGTCTAACTGTGCTGTAAAGTCAGCTGTCCTTGTCAGATTTTAAATGTTTATATTGCATTTTCCCTGATCGAATTCACTACAGAGTTTCACTTGGACAAGTTATAGTCTCCTTCACACATTCTGAGGACATTCTAAGTAAGCACGTTTTTTATTAATCGCAGTGATTTTCCTTGTTTGTGAAAAATTTAAAGCACAGACACTTGCCCATAAGATTCATCTCACTAACTAGAAATACCTTCATATGTATGAGGTGTTTAGAGTCACGCTATAGTCAATAGAGATCTAGCAAATACTCTCAAGAAGGTTCATGTAACCATTGACACCTACTTCTGTGCGGACTCCCAGGGGAGCTGAAGGTAACTTGCTCAGGTATAGACATATGAGCCAAGTCCACATCTAGTTAGATGGGTGTCATTCATAGCAAAATTGCACATATAAACAGGATTTTGAATTTGTCTGCAGAATCACACATGAAAAGGGTGAGAGAGGCAGAATGTGTGTGTCTCTATAAATACTATTACCTTACATGTGTTTAAAAAGTATAAAGGAAAAAAAAACAAATCCTCAAAAGTTAATGATACAACATTTTGCCTTTTTTTGCCCTAAAATATTTTGCCTTTTATGATACAGACAGACACCTAGCTGAAATCAACAGTCAGAGTATCACTTGACTGAAAGGTGTTCAGCACTTAGAAGACAGGAAATGCCAAAGATAAGGTTGGCCATGAAGTCTCGATTCTCTCCTTAGTTAATGGACATGCATCATATAATGATCAGGCACTGATCTACAGAACCACTTCTACGTCTTGAAGTGTTCAGGACAAGTTCTGGGAATGAATCTGGACTTTTTAGAAGAGTTTCTTCCCTTTTTCAGATTTCAGATGTGTTATAAAGGAAATACAGGATCCCAGGAGAAAAGAGAGGACTCTGCTGATTCAAGAAAAAATAGGCATATTTAGCAAGTCAGGTTCTCTGATGTCTTGATCGCTTGATCCAACTTTTGAGCAAGCTAAAGGCTCTTAACACAGCCCTTTTTATTTAATAAAGTTATCTGAAATTGCTAACAAAGTAAACATAGGCAGCAGCTGCATTAAGGTTTCATGTGGAATCAGTGAAGCTATTGATGCTCGTAAGAAGGTGTTGAGTTGTGTGTTTGCAGTGCTGGGCCAAAAGAGAGCAGCACAGCAAGCAGCATCATACTCTCACACACTGGGCAAGACAACAGCTCCAAGCACTGAAAGCTTGACAAGCAGTTGTGGGTTTGATTATTATCAACAAAAATACTCACAGGCTGGGACAGTGCAGGAAGAAGATAAGGATGTTGCTGAGAGAACTTGACAGAGAGAGATGGTCAAAGCAGCATCTGCACAACTAGGGTCTTGTACTACTGGAAGAGGGAATATTTGCAATACTGAAATTGATACAGCATGATGTTTTACTTTCAGTGTCACAAAAAAAACCCTAACTATAGCCATCCTCAGCTGTAAAACGTTAAACAAATCGCACACAAACTTTGAAACAAATGTTTATTCCAAGGGGCATTGACTACCATAGAAAGTAAAGAATCTGTAGACCGTTTTCCATCATAATGGCTATTTGGACAGGCAGTTAACTATTAAACTGGAGTGTGGTAATGGAAGAACAGGTGCCAGTTTAAAACAGCATGATTTAAATATAGGCAATAAAATATACAGAGCCATAATCAGAATGTTGACTTAAGTGCTTGGGGCCATGTTGATATAAATAACTGCACCAGGGTTTGCTGTAGAGCAAGAGCTAAATTAAGTGGTTTACAAACAGAGGAAAAGGCTGACTTATTTGTCATGGCATTGCTTGATCTGTGACAAAAAAAGAAAAGGCCAAGTGGGCCACTGCTAGACATGGAGCCAACACAACAGGGCCTGAGGTACAGCTGCTGAGTAAAACGAGGCTAGCAGAGTCTATCAAAACAACAGGAAAAACAGTTCTTTCTCAAATTCAGGCCAGCATCTTGGTAAACTTTACCAGAAGGAAGGCTTTGCACAGCTAGAAAGTTTGCCTCACAGAAGTGTTGTAATTTTTCCTGGAGGCCTTGTCTCTTATTCCAGCCTCAGAACAGCTGTCCCTCAAGCTTTGCCTGACAAACCTGTCATGCTGCAAGCATGCTGCTCAGTCATCTTGGAGATAATGGCTCTTCTCAAATGAGGCTTGCAGGATGGATGTTGACCTTTTGAGGTTCACTTGGACAGGGAGCTGGATTTCCCTTTGAATAGCTGGGGGGACTGGTAACCTATTACATGTCCCAAATTACTGATTCTCTGAAGCATCTAAGTGTTGACTTTGGTGTTGTCCTTAACACACTTGCTTGACTTGTTGTCCTTAACACACTTAATGAGTTGTTGTCCTTAACGCACTTACTTGAGTTGCAAAACAAACAGTGCCTGAAGAGGAAGGAGATATGCTAACAAGATAATCAACTCTGAGGCTATTTCCTTGAAATCCTCTTTGCTTCTGTTCAAATACTTCCAGCCAAGCAATCTTGGGCAACACAGACAGGGAGCTTCCTAGAAAGGCAGCTTCTGAGGCACCAGTACCACCATCCTGCCACGCCTTCTCCACGTCCCTTGAAGTTCTGCTTTCCTAGCAGTGATTAAGTGTGAGCAGACTCGGAGTCCATGGTACGCTGCAGGTGTACATAAACCAGCAATAAACAGCACATTTCTGATGCAGATAACAGTCTGGTGGTAGCAGCACAGTATGCACAGCAGGAAAACGCCTTCATTCCGCAGTCATTTTGCAGCCTGTAACGAACTACTTACTGCCACAATTTACACTGACACCAGGGCCCAAACAGGCTGGTTTAAGGCAAGTAGGGTAGCCATAGCCTGAAGTTACAGAGACCACGCTTTAGACATAGCCCTCAGTCTGTGAGGTCTAAGCAGATGGCAGCAGTAGATGCTTCTTGCCAAAATCAGACAGAACTGTGTTGCTAACAGCTCTACATCCAGGAGAGAATCTCCTGCTGAGGCGTGGGCAACAGAGGAACTTTCCCCTTTCAAATGGGTCTTCTGAGGCCATGCTGCTTTCTAAAGGAACTTAAGCAGAGACCCAGAGACCAGAGCTGTAATTTTGCCATTGTCAGCACAGACCAAGTCTTGAAACCTTATGAGCAGTGTCCTCCTTCACGGTCTTCAGTGGGGTTAATAATGAAGTAATGAAAAGAATTAGATTTTGGATCCTTTGTGGCCTTCTGTGGGAATTTATCATCCTTACAACTAATGGAAAGGCCTGTTATGCACAAACTTCCTCCTTCCATCAATAACTAAGTAGTTTATAAGCAAAGTGTTGAAGGCTTCTTCAGTATTTTCTTGGTCTAGGTAAGTGTCTAAGCTCTCTCCTAACTTCTCTTTCACAGACAAGGCTATGCACAGGACAATCCTGTCAGAAGATGCCAATAGCGAAGCTGGAAGCAGCAGAGTTTTAACCTCATGATCACTCCAAAAGCTGAGGCAGAGACGAATGACATCAAAGGCTTTATAATCTTTTCATTACAACATCCACACTATTGCAAAATACAAAAATTATGGGCAGCAGTTCCAGTAACAGTCATTGGAAAATACAGAAACATACGTAGCAAAACCATACTTGGCTCCTCTTCACTCAGTATCGCATCTCTAACAGGTCACAGAAGAAAGTTAGGGAAAGAATATAGTTGGTAGAAGATATTTCATATGGTCATTCACGCGAGAAACCCCGTCAGGTACAGAAATCTGGAAACTTTGTGAGGACAAGGCTGTACAGACATCACATCTTCAAAACACTGTGATGAAGTTCTCTTAGATCCACTCGACCGTCCTTCCTATTTTGTTGTCAGACTATTGTTACTGAGAAGCAAAAAAAAGGAAGGGTAACTTTTTTTTCCCTTTTTTTTTTTTTTTTTAAACCTCCTTTGTCAAAGCTGTGTGTCCATAGGGATACTATATGCCATATTGCAGAAATACTTAGAAAAATGAAGGAACATTTCATTGTTGTTAATCGCTGCCATATAGCAGTACCAAGTGTGTTTTGGGTACTGGACTATTTACAGTATAGCAGTGATGACTACTTTTACCAGCTTGCCATGGCTTACAGCTAGTTATCTCAGAGCTCTATTTAATTTTTTGTTGGTTTAGGTAATGCAGACACACAATTTCAATCGGCAGCCAGAACCAGACTGAACACACCGAATACTGCAATTTTGTAGAAACTCCAACACTTCCCATTTAAATATTTATACTCAAATAGACATAACATGGGAAAAGATTCTAGAAAACCATCACATGGGAACTCTTCCCAAGGCAAAATATTGCAAATTTGGAAATTATGGAAGAATTCTCCCAGCTACATGGCTTTTCCACCCTAAAGTCCTGCTTTGTCATCTCAGTAAGGACAGAGAGTTTACTACCACTTCTCATGTCTTCAGAACATTCAATATGCATCCAATAAAAATATACTGTATGAAGATACTACTTGGTATCCACTGGTCCATGGATAGCTGGATATTTTCACAAAGTTTCAGAAAAAACAGATGGAAAGGTACAACTGCCTGAAAAAAATGAAATTGAAATGTTTCCTGCTAGATCTTTTCATTTTGCGTGGGATAATCTCAGCAAAATGAAGTGATGCACCCAACACTGTGTACTACCTGTGATCAATTTGCAGCCAGCAAAGGTGTCATTTTGATTATTTCACTCCCATTTCAGTAATACAATGCAATTCCAAGAACAAGAATACCGTGATGAAAATATGTATCACAACAAATACCTTGTACTACACTGCAATTGCACAATCACACACCAAGATGCTGAGCTAAAAACCAAACTAAAACAACTTCAGGTACTCCAGGCCAGGAACTGAATAAGAATAAAACACCTAATCAGAAGCAGAGAGGTAATATATAAGCAGACAAAATTTCTTCACCCAAGCAGAAACTTGGACAGCCTTTTGGATTAAACACTTCTTATTCAAAGCAGGAATCTTTAGCAAACAAGGATGCAATGCAGCCCAGTATTTTAGTTTTATGCCAGCCTGAAAGACAATACTATTCAGATTTCCACTGCAACATTGGAACTTATCAGATCATTTACTTCTTACTAGTTTGAAATAAAGTGTCATCTCAAAAATTATTGACAGTATTTCCTAAGTAACCGAACTCTCTACAGAGTAGCAGCCTCCAAATCCTGACCCTGCTAAATTTTTGAGCTCCTTATATTTATGTACCTCACAGGGAACATTAAAGATCTCTTAAGAATGAAGACTCAGCTTAGGAGAAGCACTAACAGATTCTAGAGCAAGATGTGACATGACTGTCAGGCACAGATCAAGCAGCATCTATATTAAAACAAGTAGAGGGCTTTTCCTCAGTTTCTAAATAAGAAAGTGCGGTGCACATGAAATTGAAGTCAAGAGAATGTAGTTAACCATAAAGCTATAAGCAAAAATAGGTACATCAACATCTAAATAAAAGTCCCTGTCATGTGAACATCCCTGTTCAGAGCAGGCGTATTTAGCACAAATGTCTGCTCTGTTCCTGCGTGTTTTTCATAGCCTAATTCTTGGTAACAGATTAATCATTCCTGGTGTCCTACAATCAAATGTTTTTGACTTTTCTATTAGAAATGCAATCAATATGCGGAACATCAGGAGAACTTACAGTGCACTCAGCACCATATGCAGCTTAACGAAACATGAACAAAACCCAGCAAATTTCTTGGATTTCTTATGACCTCATTTTGCCTCTGTTGTAAAGGGTTTAGCTGACTTAAAAATTCTGTAGGGTTTTTGTCAGAAGCATAATTTTATGTCCAGAATTTACAAGAGAAGTGATGATGGGCCTGCAGGGCTGAAACTAGCTTCATGTTTGCATCTCACCCTGAATTTTAGACACCAGCTTGTTGTGCTAGCAAACATTTCAGATTTGACTTGAAAATCAACAAGATGCAATGAACAGAGGGCCTCCAAGGTCTTTTTATTGCCTTCTTAGAAGCAATGGCATTTTTGCCTCTCATTTTGACCCCTGCAAATGTTTATATCTATGAAAGATACTTTGGGAAAAGGGTAATTTTAGACATCTCACAGACTCAAATGCATAGCCAGAATGTCAAACTGCTACTATTTTCACCCATAACACTAGATATGAAATTATTAAAGCTCTATTTTCTGTAGCAATTAGACACCTAGGGAGAAATTCCAATGCCTAAACACAGAGATCTAGTGCCATTTTATATCCCCTATGGTATAAAATAAGATATCTATTCACAACTGGCAGTTTACCCACGATGTAGGGGAGTCCTGTTTCCTTTGGAAGCAGCAGTCAAATATCAGATGAGGCATCCTAAAGCCTCTCAAATGGCATTGCACATTTATGGTTAGGCAACTGAATTTTTCCTCTAAAGTCTAAAAACAAAGCAAGCCTAGGAAGTGATTGATCTTAGCCTGAAACAGTTGCCCAGCTGAACTAATTCCGCCCCTAATGACTGCATCTCTTTTGGCTCTAATGGAAGCTTAAACACTTGGATCTCTACGTACGGTGTGTGCATTAACAAATAAATGTAGGAGTCTCAACATGGGAATGCATTCCACTCTCATAATGAAATTCACCTCACCTATTTTAGGTATATACATTGTCTGTCTCTACATATGGGCTGCTTGTCTAGCAAAGAGAAAAAAAGAAGGCACCTTTAGAAAGAGATTCCTCTGGCCCATTTTTCTACATCCATTTTACACTGAAATGAGTCACACCCTTTGTCTCCACAGATTAGCAGGAAAATCTCAGTGCTTATCTCTGATGTAGACTTCTTAGACATAGATGAGAAATCCCACTTCTGGAAAAGTGAATATTTATCGAGAACTAGATACCTGCCTCTCAGAAATACCACTAGACATCCACACATATCTTTAGACACCTAAGATGCATTTGAAACTCTAAATTTTAAATTGCTAGATTTCAGTGCTCTCCAAAACACTACTCAAAACAGTACCCTTAAAGGAAAAAGAATTTTCAATTATATACTTATTAGACAAAAAACTGCTGCTAGGCAGCTAAATGCAACTTTGGCCTACAGACTGTACACCTCAACAGAAAAATAAATCACAAGATTTAAAAATGGATCAAAAACTTTGATGCAGGGACTTAGTGTATGAACATCAGACTACTCACACTTAGTAATTTTAAATGGAATTTTTTTTGTTTATTTTCTTTATATTTTCCTAATTTCTAATGACTCTGTGGAAAGGAAAGGTAAGATTAAATAACAGCAAAAAAGATCTTAGATACAACAGGAATTATACTATGAAACTAAGTCCTGTCCACTCACAGGTAGAAGTTCCATTGCCCTTCACCTAATTCCCAATAGAGGGAATTACATTTTCTGCCCAATAAATTTTCCACTGCCATATTATCTGTTTCAAACCAGTTTCCAGCTTGGATGCTATAAAATAGCTACTTTCTTCAGCTCACAGAAAGAAATGAAATAGATGTATGCTGGAGAGCACTTTGGTGCTCCTCTGGGTTAAAGAAATGTTAATTATTGTTAGCACAAAGTAACAAAGCAGCAGAACACTTCTTCCCCAGGAGTGATGGCCTGTCATCACTGTCCTGGGCAAGAAAATATAGAGGCTTATTTTCTCCAACTCATGTTATCATCATCAACATCAGTTTTCAGTGTCTCACAAGATCCCTCTCTTTAAAAAATGCTTAAAATCTGAAAGAAAATGTGATATCAAGAGGCAAAGTCTCAACAAGTCTCTGTAGTTTTAATCACAGTCTTGAACTTGTTGTGTTGAATAAACATGCATCTTGGATTTCTGATTTCATCCTCCTATTAGCAGCCAGACATCCATGAAATGTAATTCTCACACAGCACGGAAAATTAGGAAAACAGACAGAACATAGGAGTATGGCAGGCACATGATTTCATCAGGCCATAAATAGCAAGTTGTGAAATGTTCTGTTCTTCTGCATTTGAATAAATATCACTATGAAGCAGATGAAGACAGGCAACCCAAGCTATTTACAACTTCTGTCATAAGGAAAACGCAGTCGTGTTTCCATAATGTCCTCATAGCAGACAGAAGATGGCAGAGCATTTCCTGAGTGTGCGTTTCATGCTTTACAGCAGCTGAGCAACACACAGGCTGCTAGGTAATAAAATCAAATGTGGGCCAGGATATACATTTCACATGGTCTAGAATCTCACCCTGATCCTGCAGAGAGTCAATGTTGGCTGAGTCGGAGTCCTGTTTGCAGGACCTAACTCTCACAAGATGAACATGTTTTAAGCTGCTCCAGCACTTTTTACTTTGTGTTTATATGCAAAAACATGCCATCTGTGTGTCTTTCGACATAATATCTTGGCAGCAAAGACAACATCACACACTGAGTAATAGCCCAGTGATTCCTGGAATATACTGATTGCAATAATACTAATGATGTTGGGTAAAATTCTGGTCATACTGGCATCAACGGAATAGCTTTGTACTCTGTCTGTGAGTGTTATACACCTATTTGGGGATAGCAGAAAAATGAGAAAATAGAAAACACTGTATCTGTCTTCTTACTCCAAAGTTGCATCTGAGGTCACTGTTAAGTCTTTATCAAGAGCAACGCTATGTGCACTAGAGAGCGCAAAAGACTATTATTTTAGTGATCTAAATTCTCACACAAATTTGATGATGAGTATCTAAAACATCAAGTAAACTTTGATATCATACCTGTTAAATTCAAAAGCAGCTTCAGTATTTTAGAAGTAAAACCTTTGCAGGCTAAATAACACGTTTAACATTGTACACCCTTCTGGCACAGTGTAGGCTTTGACATTTACCCCTCTTTGCATATGTCTCTCCTTTAGATAGAACAACTTGCAATAACTTGTGTGGGAATTGCTTTTTGTTTGTTTTTCAGGGTAGTGGAAGAAGCTTGTTTCTATTGCATGGTCAAAGTAAGGCTATACTAAGCCATAAGTTGTAATTCTGCTGAAATCTACTTATTGCACATAACGTTATTTCATGCACATGCTAAGCCAGAAAAAAATGTAGGTGTCCGTAGAAGTAAAAAATTACAAAAAAGTCTGCATCTCATTTATGAAACATTCCAAAATTAACCATCAATAAAACTTTCTCCAGAAAAGGTCCCACTCCCATCCAAAGCAGTAAAATGGCTATTTTCAAAATTTTTGCATATGACTACATGTCACTATTAAGATCAGGAGATACAAATGACTGAAAATTACAGAAAGTGTTCTCACGAACCTGTCAAGCTGAATGGGTTTGTGGGCTGATACTGTACAAAGAACATTAATTATCAAACAGCAGGGAATCTGAACAACATGATATCTGGAATATTTCTCATCATAGTCAGGTGCTCAGCTAGTGAATATCACTACAGTTTGACTGAGATCAAGGGCAGGGGGTTGCCTAGTTATACCATGGGAGGATATTTCCCAATATATGTTGAAAATATCTTGTCCTTTTCTGTTCTTGTATAATAAGCCAATAATTCTGCAGTCGAGGCTTCTTAAAAACATCATTTCTGTGTCAGAGGGATAAAAATATCCCTGACACATCACTGGATTTCATTTAAAAAAGCATCAGAAGATTCACAGTTTGAGCTGGAATTTATTATTGATCCTTTCAGCTCAATGCAAATTTGAAATTGTGCTCTGAAACAAACAATACACTTTCCTTAGCCAAATCCTTACAACAGCATTAAGAAAAAGATAAAACAGTTCTAAAATTAACCACTGGTTTTTAAAGTATTTTACGGATCCATCATTAGACATATAGGTGAAAAAAAGGTCAGGAATGTTTTGGAATAAGAACTTGTAAAACTTGTATTTTCTTCCTTTTGGTTTGTATTTCTCTGATATGATTGTAATGTGTTCTGAGAGCACCAGGCTGAGAGAGGAGACTCATTTTAATAAGCCCTTTAGAAGCAGAGTAACACTGTGTAACTAATCCTTGGACCTTGACAAAACACTCCTTTAAATCTGAAGCAACCCCTTTTGAAGAAAAATCAACGTTTTGATTTCTCTTCCATCCAGATTGCTGTGCCAATAGACTCTTCTGCACAAAAACTAAACTCTAATTTGGTTTTTATGGGTATTTTTAGGCATAATAAAATGCCCAAAGTTCTCAAACATTTAAAATCCAGAAGCACAAAATGGCTCAGTTATTTATAGCCCTACTATGCCAAAATTAAGGTCAGGAATCAGTCTTCTCACTGCCCTTCTTCCACCCCATCCAGTGTCTTACCTGAGTTTTTACCAGCAGAGCTCTCTTGGTACCTGTAATTCTGCATAAGGCCCAACTGACATAAGCCTGGCTGAGCTGAGCAGCTTTTTTCCCATTTCCCAGCTGAATGGGACAGGGCAGCTTCAAAACACGCGTCTGTTTGATGAGGTCCCTTGAGTGGCCCAGTCCAGAAAGCATCTTCTCAACATGCCTGAAGCATATGGTAAAGAGCAAACTGCACCCCATATACAGTGTCTAGGAGTGCTTTGACTCCAAACCCAAAATGCTGGTTGCAAAGTCTGTAGAGGGAAAGGGTTTGGGGACTGAATGAAGGACCCTAAGGATGAGAGTGGGGACACACGGCTTAAACATAGTCAACACTCATTTATGACCAAATGTCCCCAACTTCTGCCTTGCCTGGCAACTCCTACATTTAAATTCCTGGCTTTGGCTTTGACAATTTTAGTCTTGATGCTCTAAGCAGTCCTTGTCTATCACTCTCAGCCTTGAACCAGAAGTTTGTCTGCTGTAGCGCAGGCTGTGGAAGACGTGTGCTGTGAGTTTCTAACAGACTTCTTTAGCAAGAGACTGCTTTCATCAATATTTTACCTAATAAGCTGAACTCTGAAATGAACCTCAGATACCTCCCACCCTTACTCTCCATGGCTGGTGGGGCAAAAACTTCCCATAGAGGGACAGAGAAGACATGGGTATGACAATGTCCTTAACCTTCAGAGATCTAACTATAATCATTCATCTGCCAGGGACCTCATCATCCGAAACTCCATCACTTTAGAAACCAGCAAAAATCCTTACTGGTGCCCTTTATTTTCAAGCTTTCTAAAATATGAGTATTTTAAAAGAAAAACCATAAATGTAAAGAGAGTAGGACTTTCCTGGGGAGTATCATTTTTGGCAGCAGGCACAGTTAGCAAGCTGCGGCTGGAACTTTCAGTCTTTGAACACTTCATTTACAACACGGTCTTTCTCCGGAATAAGCCTTTCAGTGATGTTACAGCTGTTAAGGTTGTAATTCTACAGAACCAGCACATCACAGACTCCCTCTGAAATCACCAACTATTTCGGAGTTATAAAAGAGCGCATTGGATTTCAGTGGGAATTCAGTGCACTAAAAAGCTTGTGAGAAAGCCTGCTTTTTAACAAGCAGGTTTTCGAAGAGACTGCTTTTACAAGGCTAGTTTGTGAACTGCTGGCTAAGCAGCCAGGTGCTAGAGCTGATTCCAGATATAGCAGGTCTTAAAAATTACAACAGCGCTGTATAAAAATAAGATGCGGAGAGTACAAACTCTGAAGAGAAGAAAAATTTGTTTCCACACTTCAGAAAACTTTGGGGCTTGGCTAAAAGGATTCTGGGATATGTCAGTAGCAACTGACCATGTGTGGCCTCTTCTGAGCAAACCCATGAACATTTATGCATGAGGACTCTGGTATAAAACTGTATTTTATTACTGTTCCTAAGAGTAGGAAAATATATCAGTGGCAAAACTTAGTGGTTCTACAAAACCCATCATATGGGAACTTCAGCAGTGCTTCATCTCCATGTTCCCCTGGGAAGTAAACTTACATTATTGTCCTTATTCTGTAACTATGGGTAGGCAGTGAAATGTTTGCTAAGAGCAGATCAGGAGAAAAGTGCTGAACAGAGAATGCCACAAGCAGATTCATAAATGATCAAACTAAAGGTCCCTTTAGGCCTGCAACAGATTTTTAGAGACCAAGAGAGTCAGAAAAAGCAAGGAGCCATCCTCCTTACAGATCCTTCCAGCCCTCTGCAGTAATGCTCTGGCTCCCAGGCAGTTCCTTCCCAAGCTGAATACACCACTCTATTTTCCTCTTTCGTTATAGAAATCATTTTGTGTTTGTGACGACTTGTGCCCCACTCTACATTTGCAGAAACAAAGACAGAAATATAAACCATTTAAACAGATGGACATATAAACTATTTGAAGTGCATACTCAGTGTTGATGGCATACAATACAATGGCATAGTGAATTTCTAAGCTTGTTCACTACTTATTTCCTACTACTTCCTACTTCTGATTTGCCTTTTTGTTTGCTCAGTAGTGAGTTACTTGCAAGAATTTTTCACTGTCTTTCCAATATCTCTGTGCTCTAAGCAACTACTTTAGAGCTATAGTTTCATTTAACTACTGAGGATTTGAGGATTTTCTTCCTTGGATATTTTTCCTCATCAACTGACACATAAATTCTGCTTCTACAGAAAAGTTCATCTCAGCTTGACTTGACTTTCACTGAAATCCAGAACAGGCTGAATGTTAAACAAAGCTTGTGTTTTGATGGTTAGCATGCCAAACGAGGTGTCTGCAGAAAGGAAAATCCTTCTCTCTTATACCACAAGGAAGATGACAGAGAAGCCAATATACAGCTGGGAAGTTCATATCAAGCAAAGGATGATACGACAATGATAACAACTACAATAACAAAGTATAATCATCTTTTCAAATCTGAAGGTAAGTACCTTTCTAAGAGCCATTTAGTGGATTTTCATAAAATCCTCAATATCAGCATGTAGGTGAGTTAATCCAGGGCTGGGGAAAGTCCTCAGACAAAAAAGGAAAAAGAACAACAACCAAAAAAAGGCGTGAGGGGAAAGAGTAACAGAGAACTATAGAGGCACAGCTGAGAGTACATAAGTACATGCAGGGACATGCAATACCTCTCTGGTCACAGAGCAAAATTACTTTACCCCTCACCTTATTTGAACCAACAGAAGCAAATCTGATCTGAGAAGAATTCTGCAGTAGGAGTATAAAAATTATAATTGAAAGTTTATTACGTAACGCTTGGCAAAGCTGTTTCCCATGGCAATTTGATAAATAACTTTACTTTTCTGCCCATCATAACCTCAGACGTTTATTGCCTCATTTGCTATAACAAACGTTCAGTTATCTTCCAACTACCCAGCCTATATTTAACAGACTGTATAACGGGAATGTTGCCACAGTAGAAAAAAGCCGAGAGATAAGACTGGATGTTCAGGTGGTGGGAGAGGGAACGGCTTTCCAGATAACTGCACCCATCTTACACAAAAAAAGCTGCTTACTTTAAGCAGAAATCCTGCTTCAATAAGCTTGGGGAAGCAAAGGTTCCTTTCTGCTGATGGAGTCTTTCCTCACTCTTTCCCAGCTACAGGAGGAGTAGACACCCACATCTCCACGAAATACTGTAGGGCAGCCAGAAGAAAACATCATGGGTCAAGTCACTTGGACTGTTGAAGTATTTATTGCTTTATTTACTGCAAGCCAGTTCTTGCTTAGGCAAGGTGATCTTAGCAGGGCTAAGGATTGCGGGGGTGGGAAATCCAGGATCGGAGCTGATCATAAGCCTCCACAGCAGTGGGATTTTTATGGCCAAATGGATAAACAGAACTCTTGTAGCAACTTGCTATGCATCCTTTCTTTGGTTAATCCAGGCTGACACTGCCACCAGTTTGAGCTTGCTCTGCTGCAATGAATTAATTGCTTGGAGGCACAGGGCTATGGGGAGCACTGCCGTGGTGGAGCAGGACAGGGTTCCCCTCCTCCCTGTGGGTCACCAGGGCAAGCGTGTCCCCAGCCAGCAATGCAAAATACATACTGCAATGCTGAGGGCATTTTGGAGAAGAGATGGAAAGATATCCTGATGCTTACTTTAGAATGATGGGGAAAATATTGCCATCAGAGGACAGATCCAGCTTCAGTGAGGCTGGGTACCTCAGTCATTGCAACCCACTCAATCGCCAGGTTTTTGTGATTGCCAGGTATACGTGCCATCTACATGGCGAGGCACAACCTGCCCTCCTTGCAGAATGCCTGTGCATACAGGTGGTGATTATGAGGCAACCTGTCCCAAGTCATCTCCCAGTGACACTAAGTGACACCCGTGGCACCCCTCCAGGCAGCACCCACAGCAATAGCATCCTCCACATCTGGAGAGGTTTTATTTTTTACATAAGGGAATGAAATGGAACAAATTCCCAAGGCAATAAAAAAGAACTTGAAATTTCCAACAGAAAGCAGATAATACTCATGAAAGGCAAAAAAAAATACACAGAAGATGACTGCAGTGTAAAACATCAGTCCTGTGGTTTTCAGTGTCTCCTTTGGTGCTTGGGTACTTCCAGCAGCTGAGGAAAGATCAAAGGACCCCAAATAGACCAATGGATTATAATGTCCTATGGAGCCAGTATTAGAAGTTTATTCTTTGGTCTGCATTTCTCTGATATTATTCTAATTAGCTGTATTAAGATGGTGGTGCCTAAAGCCTCAATTATTTCATTTCACCAGGGATGGCTGCTGTATTAATTTTTAAACAGTATGCTTTAAATATTTACCAAAATTGTTAAGAGCCTGTGATGAGATGCCAAGAGGTGCCAAGACCCCTCTTATCAATAGGAAGTGTTCAACTGTTTTTTCAAAGTTCTGCTTGTTTTATCATTCAGCCAAACTCCAAAACTTCAAGGGAAATACTAACATCTTACTTTGTAGTAACTGTCCAACCTGAAAAATTTGTGGTGTGGTTTTTTCTATTTATTTTATTTACACATTTATCCTGGAGGCATTTACTGCAAAAGACTTAATTCTTTCAGTGATAAATTCCACACCCTGGATTAAGAGAAGGGAGAGGACAAAGACATAAAAGAGGAAATAGTGAAAATGTGATTTTTTTTTTTCCAAATATTTGGCTTTTTTCTTGAAATTCCAGATCTCAGATGCAACTGGATACAGAAATGTTCATCTTCTGTTACACAAAGGCAAAACAGGAAAAAAAAAATAGTTTTCAAAGTTTTAAATAAAAATTATGAAAAACATAGAATTATTTAATTCTGATGTTCAAAAACAAGTTGACAAATAACAGAAATGTTTATATACTTATATGTATATAGTTCAAGACCTGTTCAATTTGAACAGGTGCCCAGAGACGCCGTGGAA
This sequence comes from Sagittarius serpentarius, assembly GCA_034782735.1. Lineage (NCBI taxonomy): Eukaryota > Metazoa > Chordata > Aves > Accipitriformes > Sagittariidae > Sagittarius > Sagittarius serpentarius. Next base: position 48,236,269 of record JAVKLA010000027.1, read on the forward strand.
TCTCTATCCATGGAGATACTCAAAGTTCACGTGGACAAGGCCCTGAGCAACCTGACCTAACGTTGAAGGTGTCTCTGCTTAAAGCAGAGGCTTCGTCTAGGTGACTTATAGAAGTCATCTTAATCAGTTTATGATTCTATGTATATAAATGATAAATTATTCTGAAGGACCTTCAGTGAAATTACAAAGCATGGAGCACTTCTCTAGGAACGAGACCCATTTGGTCAGTCCTTCCTGCAGGCCCAAATTTCTCTGTATATTTAGAGATGCAAGCAGAGAAAGCAAAAGATGCAAGTACATGGCTGAATGGGGAGCATAAGCAGTCCCCCTGATCACATTGTTCATAAACTAGATCCAAACAGAGCAATATTAGGTCATTCCTCAGAGATAAAGGTTGGATTTTGAATCAGAAACAATGCTGAATTTTGAAGTTTCCTATGACAGCCTTTCAGTGGAACAAACCTGGGAGAGGTTTTCTTCTTCTTCTTCGAGGTACAGAATATTTGTTGTTGTTGCTTTGGAGTGAAAGGAAACATCTACTACCCATTTTTTTTTTATAAAGATGATTTTGGCACTGCTGATGTGTTTCAGTATGTTTCAGTTCTGCTGTTTATTCTTCCCCCTCAAAACAAAATTTCATCACAACACCTTTTGTAGAATTGCTACCTTTTTTTGATAAAAGCAGCATTTTGTGATAGCAAAGTATTTAATCACAATTTTTTCCTTCACTGTGATCTTTGATACTTGTTCAACACATTTGGGGTGGGTTGACTTTGGCTGGATGACAGGTGCCCACCAAAACAGCTCTATCACTCCGCCTCAGCTGGACAGGGTGGGGGAGAAAATAAGATGGAAAGCTTGTGGGTCAAGATAAGAACAAGGAGAGATCATTCAGCAATTACCATCACAGGCAAAACAGACTTCACCTGGGGAAAATTAATCTAATATATTAGCAATCAAATCAGAGCAGGATCATTAGAAAATAAAAACTAAACCTTAAAATACCTTCACCCCACCCTTCCATTCTTCCCAGGCTTAACTTTACTCCTGATTTTCTCTGCCTCCTCCCCGTGAGTGGCACAGGGGTTTGGGGAATAGGAGTTGCAGTCAGTCCACCACACGTTGTCTCTGCCACTCCTCCTCCTCAGGGAAAGGACTCCACACTCTGCCCCTGCTCCAGCCTGGGGTCCCTCCCACAGGAGACAGTTCTCCATGAATTTCTCCAATGTGGGTCCTTCCCATGGGCTACAGTTCTTCACAAACTGCTCCAGCATTGGTCCCTCGCATGGGCTGCAGTCCTTCAGACACAGACTGCTCCAGCGTGGGTTCCCCCACCTCCAGCAAGGGATTCCCACGGGGTCCCAGCCTCCTTTGGGCACCCATCTGCCCTGGCATGGGGTCCTACATGGGCTGCAGGTGGGTATCTGCTCCAGCGTGGACCTCCATGGGCTGCAGGGGGACAGCCTGCCTCACCATGGTCTTCTCCAGGGGAATCTCTTCTCTGACACCTGGAACATCTCCACCCCCTCCTTCTTCACTGAGCTGTGTGTCTGTAGGGTTGTTTCTCTTAGATGTTCTCACTCTTCTCTCCCACTGCAGATTCTGAGCCCCAGCAACTTTTGTTTTCCTTCTTAAATGTGTTATCACAGAGATGATACCACCATTGCTGATGGGCTTGGCCTTGACCAGTAGCAGGTCCATCTTGGAACCAGCTGGCATTGGCTGTATAGGACATAAGGGAAGTTTCTAGCAGCTTCTCACAGAAGCCACCCCTGTAGCCCGCCCACTACCAAAACCTTGCCAGGCAAACCCGATATATTCCCTGCACGTTAACTGTGATATCACTGTGATGGGCACTAAATAAAAATGAAAATAAACTAAGGACAAAATACTCATCTAGCCTGAAGCAGTGGAGATGGAAGGAAGTCAATAGAGCTATGCTCAATTACAGATATGAAGGGCCAAACCTGCAAAGTAATTAATGTACAAGATTTGTAGAAACACCTCAAAACCAGTCACTTTTATCTATTAAAGGACTTCCATCTTGACCATTCAGAGGAAAGACTTCTCATCTTCTTACGCAGCTCTGCAGAGTCATACCTCACTTATTTCCCTCTGCTTATCTAAGTATTTCTATTCATATGCTATTTTAACATCAACAGCCTCAAGCTAATGTATTGGGCTTTCTTGGTTCACAGATGAGAAATTAGGTGGGGCTGGTAGGACTGAGCATTCAACAGTTGAAGTTGAATGGTGCCAACCTCTGTGTTACCCTGATTGATATGGGCAAAGCCAAGGACCTGCACCTGCTTCTGGAAGCTATGGGTCTAGTAGAATTTTAGCCTAACAAAGGCGTCACTCAGAGCACCCAGAATAGACACAAAAGGCAGGTTAAATCCTTGACGTCAAAGTTCTGTCCTCGTTCTGCAATAAGGAACTTCTCTACAACAGTATTTTTTCTCTACAGAGAAATCTGCATAAATAACCAATGATCACCTTATATATGAGACAGAGTTGACTACATCAGCAAAAATATTTAGCTTAGATGTCAATGGGCATAAGTTGCAGCAAAGGAAATTATGATCGGAAGTAAGGGAAATATTTTTCACTCTGCAGGTGGTTGCACACTGAGAACTTGCCCAGAGAGGTGATGGAATATCCATCCCTGGAGATTTTTAAAACTCACCAGGACATGGCCCTGGCAACCTGGTATACCTTCAGAGGCTCCCCTGCTTTGGGCAGGGGTTGGACCAGATCATCTCCAAATGTCCCTTCCAACCCAAATTAGTCTTTAATTATATGACGATGTTTTGCAGTCCTTTACAGCTGTGCTTATGATGACAGTTTAATTTAATCATGATGCCTGTTTAAACTGACTGTAAATCTACAGCGTAGGGATGATCCCCTCCCAAGAGGCATAGCTAAATCAGGGCATTTAAGACTTCACATCTGTGTTGTTACAACAGGAAGCATAAAAGGGGAAAGGGTACCATGAAGTGCCATATTTGCTGGCATATGTAAAGAAATGTCATCAACTGTAGATAAACTCATCAACTGTAGAAAAAGTCCTCAACAGAGCTATTGTGGCCCCTTCTTCAGGAGCAAGAATATTTCAGAGCAAAAATTCAATGCATAAGTCAGCAGTCATAACTGTAAGAAAAAAATCTTCAAGTGTTATAAAAAGGCTATCAGGTCCACCTCCTTGATATCCTTTCCTTATACCCCAGGACTCTGCAATGTCGAGATTACAACCTGAGAACCATCAGACAAACAAGATGGGCTGTAGGTACTATCTCAAGAGGGAAGTAGGTGGAAGCTTTGCAGCTCTCTGAGCTTTCATAGCAGGCCCCTGGCAAACACCTACACAGAGTTGCTCATGACTGTGAGACTCACAGCTTGTACCGACCCACCCGAACCTCTCCATGCTTCACAATCCTGCAGGCCTCGGTGCAGAAGGGTAAATGAAGCAGTGCACATGTGGAGAGCAGAGGGAAGAGACAAGGGGAGCCCAGGGCGGAGATGAGCACTGTAAGCTGGTGGTACAACAAGCACTGGGGTCTTTGGCTTGGGAGGTCCAGAGGTCAAGATATAAAGGTGACGGTTTTGAGGATGCCCAAGCCTTCTCATTCCTTGCCTCATATTGCCCACGTCAAGCACGTGACAAAGTTAGGTGTAAAAGTAGGAATGGAAGAAATGAGAGTGAACGACCTGATGACACTGGTATGAGGCAGACTAGAGAAAAAGACTGTCAGGGTTGCAAACTTAAATGCATACCTGTGCTTATACACTGCAGAAATATGTGGAGCAATTAAGAGTCAGACAGGGTCAGCCCTATCTGCAAAGTTTCTCCATAGTATTAAATCACTTTCTGCATTTACATTTTGATCTTAATTTAAAGAATATTGAGAGGTGAAACCTGAAAATACTGACTAGTAGCTGTCATCTCCTTACTTAGCAGAACTTTGTTTTAAAAATGTAGGAGAGCATTAGCTCTGAAATCAAAACAAACAGTAAACGTGTTAACTGTAAATTTACTGTTTTCTCTACTGCTAACATCCATAGGCTGGCCTTTGCAACAGAAAGATGAACACCTTTTTCCTGCGGTCTCTGTAATGTTTGTGCTGTGATAGAGGTGAACAAGGAGAAAGATTCTAAAGGATGAATAAGAAGACTGGAAGAAGATGTAAGTTCACTGGCTGGGTAATATAAACATCAACCTAAACAAAAATGTTGTTCCTTTTGTCACCCTATCCTTCCCCACTCTAAATGCATATAGGAATAAATATAAACCATATATTAATATTTTAAAAATACTAGGTGAAACTTTTTCTCTTCTCCAGGGCAGTTTTATTAAAACCAAGAGCCTTATTTCATAAAAAAAGAGGAGAGAAGAAAGTTAGATCAGTGTCACTCCTCATCCCAGTGGCTTGGTCATTCCCGTGAGGCAGAGTGCTGACCTTTATATCCTCCATCTTCCCAAACCAGAACAGGGAGCCCGGTACTTGCCGTCCTCACAGTCTTGTAATCAGGGGGAAATTCTAAGATGATTCATCCTGGCGTCTGCCCAGTGGCTATGTTCTAGTGTGTACAAATAATTAAAAACTCGATTAGTCAGAGAAAATTTGTCTTCAAGTGGGGGCTAAGGAATTTGGAGAGGGTGCAAGAGACATCGGCTCCAACTGCGCTGTCATTAATGTTTAATTTTTTTAAATACAAAATAGGACAATTTAAATAAATCAAGAAAGACCCATTCTAAAACTGAAAACCCTCTACAACACTGGCAAACCTCTCTCCTGGGAAATGGGAGATTAATTTCTGCTTCGGGTAGTCTTGTCTAGTGATCAAACCACCCAAATAGAGGATTTAACATTCCTAAAATCTCATGGATAGTACTTGAGCTTTGATATTACTTAACTCAATGTGAGCAGAGGCGCAGGGGCTGCAGCTGCAACACCACTGCAGGCAAACCAGAGTTTTTCTGAAGTCTCTTTGCTCACCTCTCTTTTAAAGAACTTCTGAACACCTGCAGCTTACAGTAACTGCAATTTGTGGAAGCCCAGCTAGTCTGGAAATCAGCCCCTATGCCCACACCACAAAGTACATTAAAATGAAGCACACTGGTACTTTAACATCAGCAAGTCACTAACAATCTAAGTAACTAATAATTACTGAAAACCACCTGTATATAGCCCACCTGAAAGTGTTCTATTCCTGAAGCATGCATGTGCCAAGCAAGCAAATGCCTAACCTTTTCAAGACCTCATTTAGCTCAATACACTATCTGCACATCTGCTTTTTCAAATAGCTATTAAACAAATTATATTGTGGTACAGACTTTTTTTTGAAACAACCCACCAATTCAGAACTCATTCCCATCCCTCTGTATAATTTTTGTGCCAGGAAGAGATTGAAATACCAAAATACCCGTTTTAGGAGCTATTCACTGCTGCTAAGAGGACATCAACAGAACTGTTAGCCAGCAGCAGTCATGGCAGAGATTAACATTTCAATGGATCTTGTCTAGCTTCATAATCTAAATCAAGGGAACAATAGACACTATTTTTTTTTATTGTAAAAATCTCCCATTAGTAATTCAAAGTCATTTAGTCAGTTGAACTGGCATTTGTTCTAAACACATCCACCAATGAGCTGTTTTAGTGCAGTCAATATATCACCATTAGTCTCAGTTAGGAAATAAAACATGATTTTCAAAACAGAACACAACCGCTCATGTTTATTCTAACAGGCATGTAACTACCTGCCTAACAAACGTGTGATCACATAAACTCTAACATACGCAAGACTACTATGTGCGCAGAGGAACTGTATGGTGCATAAATTTCCATTCCAACTAGTGTTTACCTGCACATGACAAATTTTCAAAATTTCATCATGTAAATTTACTTGTTGTATGTACCCCCAGCTGCCAAGGTCATTCAGCAATGCATTCTGATACTGCTTTATGGGGAACACTGCAATTTCAGATTTGTACAGTAAAGTGTTAATTCATTTACCTGAGTTGAAAGCATCTGTGGTGTGGTCAGGAGGCAATAACCTTCCCCCAGGATTTTTAAGCATACTGGTGCTTTCCTATCAACACTAATCACTGGACATTAAAGTGCTAAGAGCTGTAGACTGCAGAGTAAAGTGTGGAACTTGCCTTTTCTTACAGAAACGTCATGTGGCTCACCCTTATGTGAAAGCTTCTAATATAGTCATGATCTATGATATAAAAACTTTCTGCTTAATGAATTACTTACATTGCACTCTAGTTGGGCAGCATTTATTTAAAAATAGGGATTGTTTTTTTTTAGAAAATAAAAAGGTCAAGGAGAAATTTCTTTCTTTTAGTAACAGTGAAGAAGGATAAAGGAAAAACTGAAAATGCACAAGGTGTCATCTGACATGTGGATGATTCCCCCATCTGTGAACTTAGCTCTATGATCTGCAGCCACCTATTCAATAATATTAGCACTGAGCTCAGGTGGGAGCAATGCAAGTCAGAGCAGGATATGAAGATGGGAATGGACAAAGTCTCAAAAATCTTATAAGAAAATTACTACAAACAGGATTATAGGAGCATCTTTTTGTTTCCTTGTTCTGAGGGGCTGGGTCTCCTGTTATTGTTGTTTCTTTATTGTTAATTGCCCTCTGAAGATTTAGTAACCAGATGTTTGGTTTAACAGCAAACAACAAAAAAATATTTTAAAAAGGAAAGAAAAGAAGATATTTCCACGGTCAACACCATGCCTGGGGAAAGTGTTGTTAATTTTGGAGGGTTTGCAATAAAAGCATTCAAAATTTTAAGTCCTATTTCAATCTTTCATGCAGCAACAGGAAAAAATGAAATAAGCAACCACTTCACTGAATAGAAACCCAAAATACTAAAAAGATATGTAAAAAGGCTACATGACATGATCAAACTTTAAGAAATTGATTTTTCTTCCCTTCTTGACTGTCAGCTCAGTACACTTTTATACTTTCTTACCACCATAATAGAAATATTCTCAGGAAGATGTATGATTTCAGAGGGCAAGGACAGTGCCAGGACAAGAGAGGCAGAAGGCTGCACTTTCAGCCTAAACAAACTGGTGTCACACAATAAAGGTACCACACCAAAACTGAAGATTTGAGAGGAACTGACTCAAGTCCTTTCAACCTTTCCCTTACAAATGAACATGATTTTTTAAATGACAGAAAAACTGCTAGTCATTCACTTCAAAATCCCAAGACCAACAAGCCACAACAGCAGACAACAGGAAATGTTAATATTGGCCCGCCCTGAGCTGTAGGAATAAGATACGAAGGATATCATCTTCTTTCAACTCTGGAACACATGAAAATTTACCTTAGGAGTTGTATTTTGCTGGCCTGCGTACATACGGCACAACCTGGGTGAATGGTATTCTTTAAAGGATGAGAAACCAGTTGTTTTCCTCTTTCTGCTCCCTCCACCCTGAGGAAATGCTGCCTTTTGGTTTGATGAGTCAGAAAAGACCAAAAAAAAAAAAAAAAGTGAATTCTTCCATTCCAGTGCATTATTTTGAATGCAAGAAATCAATATTCAGCCATAGACTGCATCTGATCTAGCAACCTCAAACCCAATAATCCACTATTGATGCTTCAATCAGGACTTCCGTAAAGAAAGCTCAAGTTTAGCCCAGACACTAGGTACTGTGTCAACCTGGCATACAAATACGGTGATATATGTCTAGGTATTTAACCAGCAAAGATGAGAGCTGAAATACCAGGGAGATGTCTTGAATTTGGAGTACCCAGTGTAATTCAGTTTTAGCTAAATTCATAATTAAATTCTTACTCTTGCTATACCCACTCAACAGCTGAAAGCAATGAAGGAACTCCCATCCCTCCTTTCCAGGGATTTTCACACTAAAATATATGAAGTTCTTATATTTTGAAACATATAAAATTCCAGCTGAGTGGAGTGGGTTACTACAGATTACTGCAGCAAGAAGTGTACACGGGAGGTATCTACATGCTGTACTTTGTGAAGTCTATCTTCATTCCTCTTTGCCTGTCAACAGCCCAGAATGTTTTGTCACTACAAAAAGGTGGCTAAACATTTTAATAAGAAACAGTATTTTCTTTTTCAGTCCTCAGGAGGGAGAGGGAATTACTGGGTATGTAAAGACTGCAAATAAGATATGAAGATATATTACCATTGAAGGATTTCCTTAGTCAACAGACCACAGACACTGGAAGACAAGAAACCCCATGGCTGAGGCTGATGCTAATTCACAATATGGTTTTTACAAACTGAAAGAAGACATATGCCTACTGGCACATGTGCACGCATACACAAAGGCTCATGTACAAAATTATGCACGCACATTGAGTTATATAATATGAATGCAGGATAATTCTTTATAGCATTTCCATGCTTGTCGCTTGGATGAAGATATGTAATGGGAAAATCTAAATGTCTAGAAGACCACATTCCTGTTGTTTGTGAGCATGGCTAGCAATCCCCACATCAGGCCAGATAACAGTAGGGTTTTCTTCCATATCTGAGCACATCCTCTGATACAGTGTCTGAAAATATCCCAAGTGCTTATTCTAAGCATAGAGAAAACGGTGAACGAAGACTTGTACAAACATGCCAAGTGCATGTCAACACTGAAAAGCAGACCCTGCAGGTTTAAGAGTGTTTTTTGTCATTTGTGTTGAAAATGCTTCAAATTGTAGCAGTCACTATGCTGTTGTCTCATCTTTCACTTCACTGAGATTTAGTCCTTGCTGCTGAGGGAGCACACTTTTAAATTGCTGGCTCAAATCCAAAATCAAGCACCCTCAAGTTTAATGATCCTAACAAATATGAACAATGTTGAAACAAGTTGCAGAAGCAACACCAGTGAGAAATCAAAGTACATCTCTACTAAAGCCTGGGCTTCTGCAGCAAGCCTAGTCAGAACTGGATTCACTGCCTTTCTCTTACAAGAATTGCTCATAACCAGCAGAAATCTCACAATTGTGATTACTGTTCCAGAAGCACAGAGGAATTTTATGGCTTTGGACATTTTTTTAATTTTTCCAGTTAGTTGCTGTTAATAGGCATTCATATCACTATCTGAATCAGAGAAAGAACATTAAAAGAAAATACTTCTGACAGACAGAACAGTGAGACTTGTGTCAGCCCTTTGCTGCTTCTGGAAGGTCACTTTGTGGTTTTCCATTGGAAAATTCCCCTCTTACACACGTAAGAGATTTTATTCCATAGAGTTCAAGCAGATCAGAAGGGCCATCTAACAAACTATGTTTTTCATCATCATTAGGTGATCTCCAAGGTGTTGTGTAGTTGTCTGATGCTATTGAAGACTAAAATGTTTCAGCTATTGTTGGACAGAAGATAAAATATATATGCATGGGGTTGGTTGCCTGATGTCTCTGAAGATACGTTTCACTGTTCTGTATAATTTGGACTTTCTAAGGTTTATGTACAGAAGTATCACATTTTCATAACTCAGCTGAGAAGAAATGAAATTAATATCTGTCCATCGCTTGCCAGTATAGAGTGGATTTTCGTATACAGCAAGCAGTAACTGCTGGCACTCTTGGATGTTGCTAAGAACTCAGAAGGTATTAAATAGCCAAATTTCCAATCAAAGGAAACTACATAAAGGCTTAAAACTCCTATGAACTCTAAAAGAATTTTCCTCTGTCTATGAGTTTTGTCTCGGTTTTCCTCATAGTCACTTCAGCCACTGTAACTGGTCAAGAGACAGAGAGTCACTATAAGCATCATTTTTATTCGCTAAACATTAGTGAGTGTTCTATTCACTAAATGTTTTCATGAAATTGCCTGATCTAGTTTGCTCTTGGATCTCTCCACCATTTGTTTCTTGGCTGGATCAACAGCAAATATGATCAGCCCTTAAGATCTCTGCTTGTGGTGGTCCTGTATCCTTTCCAAAACTTCATTTCACAGTCCCACTCTTGCATAGGTATTTGTTCAATACAAAACAGCCTGGCCACCCTGCTCTTACCTCAAGGTGGAAGAATGATTCAGTGAACACTGTGCAACCTTGTGATACAAGAAATCTGAATTTGTTTCTGTTTTGTGACACATTTTATAGCTGATTTTGGATGAGTCATTTAGTTTCTTTGTTTCTACTCCCTTTATGGAAAAAAAATAAAAGCAAAACAAACAAAAAACCCAAACCCACAGAATAAATAGCACTCACTTGGCTCAGAGGCTATAGTGAAATGCTCAGGCATGAGAGCTACACATCCCAGGAAACTACTTCAGATGATAGTGGTTTTCTCATGCTATTCCAAATGTCATCATCTTCCTCCAGCACACCAGGCAATTTGTGCTTCAGCAGCTTGCTGCTGGTATTGAACCACTTTCCACAAATGCCTACGAACCATTCCTACTTCATGCCCTAAGTGTTTTGTTTAGCTCATGTTTAACAAGACAGCTTTGGAATTGGCAAAGTGGAAACCTGGCTGAAGGGCTTGGACAATGACTACCATTCCGCATTTATCCCTACCGGAGTCTCATGATTTTTTTTTCTAGACCTGAAATTTCTCCTTGAATACTTTTGAAATTCTTTTGCATAGTGCCGATTACAGACTGACAATGGGAATCTTTCAAAATCTTTAATGTTTCAATCAAGTGTCTTTCTTTAACTCTTGGTGAAATATATACAAAACGTTGCACACAGAGTGACTGTTTATGGGAAGAACTAGGACCTGGTCAGTTTATCTCTTCAGAGACAGACCTCCACTGGGGTCTTCATGTTACTCTCTGTGAGAACTGTAGTTTTTCAATAACTTCTGTCTGACAGCACAGCCAAACAGCAAGGAGTGTTACAAAAAAGAGATTCTAAATAAAAGAGTGGAAGAACATTTCAAAGGTTAAATGTGGTAAATTTTAATTAAGAATGATCAGCACAGAATGGATTAATTCTGTGATGGTTCATATCCATACAACCTGACCAACTCTGGTAGGAAGGGATGAAGAGCAGAACCTGATTTCTTGAAAGACAGGGAACTGAGAGTGTCTTATGAATAAGGCAGGCTCCACCAGGATCAGTGTCTCTGGTAACAATACACAACAAGTTTGAGCATCAGTAGTTTCAAAGAAGGGTCACAATTTGCATTCCCCTTAAGTGCTTTCAGCTATAAAAATGCATCAGCCTCTCAAAAAAAAAACCCAAACCCAAACCCCTAAACGTGCACATGCAGTGCTGAATCTGTAGTGAGCTTTGCATTCAATAGAGTAGGATCTATATTAAAACAGAGTCTCTGTTCCAGGAAAGCTATGGGTCTCCAGTGGGGTACATCCAAGTCATCTGAGAACTTCAGGAACTTGCTGTCTTTATAACATCCGAGTGAAGTGTCACAGATCAAGAAACCTTTGGTAGACAGAGAGTCACAGGAATGTTACTGGGCTTTGGATGGATCAAACGATACAAACCATAGGTACTAGAGATTGCCAACACTGGTGAAAAACAACAACACAATGGGACACAGGGAGATGTGGGACAAAGTAGTGATGGTATGGCTATTGGTCATACCATGGTATCAAGATTACATGGAATACCCACAAAATGGTGTTGAAAGTGAACGTGGAAGACACACCCAATAACAGCACTGACACAAAGAGAAAGAGCTGGCTATCAAGCACATAATATCATGCAACGATGGAGAATATTTAAAGAATCTCTTCATATGGGATTCAGCTCCATATTCGGACATACGAATTTAGATGCCTACATGTGCATCTAGGTACTCTCCCCATTTCAGTCAATAGAATCGGGGGAGCCTGGAGTTTCCAGTGCACTCTAAAACAGGAAAATCAGAATTGTAGCCAGTCAGCTGAGTAGACTTTTTCTCAGTCTTTCATTATTTCCAAGAAGATCAATAGTTTTGAAACTCTTTTTAAAACCTTTCATTTTTCCATTAACCTATTTGAAATCTGAATAAAGTATCCCAGTAGTAGTCACTGAGCCTCAGTAAAGACTTAATACTTCCTTCCCATTGCTATTTGTAGTCCCCCTCACACAAAGTCCAACAGAATACAAAGCCACTTATTAAAGCCTGGATCTTTATATTCATATGTGAAAATATTTGGCTTTTTTTTTATTATTAACTTCTTTCCTGAATGTGTTTAAACATCACACCAAAAAAGTTAGCAGGTAAAGTGCTTTTAAAGTTATATAAATCACAAATCATATTTGTTAACTTAGCTGACCCTAATATGGTAATTAACATAGAATTAATCTCTCTTGAGGAGATATAAAACATATGAAATCAAGACAATCTGGAATCCAGCCCAGCAAATGGGTTATATAAAGAGGATGTACTGAACCATTTAGTCAACAACTTTGCACTAATCTTTTAAAAGAAGGTTCTAAATTTTAAAGTGCTGGAACAAACTAAAAACTTGAGGACTTTATTCCTAACCCCACGAAACAGAATCTTAATTACATCTTCAGAATGAGATAATTTCATATGCATAAACAATGTTCACAGGTTAACCATCCTCTTAGCTATTGGGTTTTGTCAGGTAGGAAGATTCATTCCTTTAAATGAAAAAAAAAAAAACAACCAAAAAAAAACCAAAACCCCAAAAAAGTCAGGTGCTTTCAGTCTTACTGTAATGGCAGGGAACAAATCCGGCAAGAGCATCTAGTGGCTAAATCATTGACTCAGTCTCTCTAAAAAAAGCTAAAAAGCTAAAAGCTGGAGAACAGAGACACACTATTGGAAAGAGATGTATAACCTGGTTTTAAAAATAAAAACAACATGAATGTTCCAAGGAAGGAGAATAAATTCACCAAGAAATGAGAGAAATTAACAAAAAAAGAAGGGTTAAGGAGAGAAAGAGTCCTCTACAGGAGGACCCACAGCCTCACACAGAGAACCCATAATCTCAAAAATGATGAAAACTAAGCAGGTAATTGTTAGCCTCCACCCTCCATAACTTCCAGGTACATTTCTGTCAGGGAAGAGGGCTTATCCCTTGTTCCTTTGCAAACTTTCGATCTTCGGTTTCTTTGAGGTTCCAAAAATATTGAAAAGTGATCCTGAGACAAGCATGAATAAGCTTCAGAGGAAATTCAAATGAAGCTGAAGTCTAAAAGTATCACGCTGCAGGACTGTATCACCAAGCAGAATGCAATTGTGTGCACAGCATCAAGTTGACAGGGCACCATCCAAACCCACTTGCCTTAGGAACCTTTGTAATTCAAAGCTGTGATTCACACAACACATTGATGATGGTCCAAAAACAAGGGAGGGCAATTTTCAGAGGAATGTATTGCTTTCTCCTAGTGCTTCAGAGGTCAAATGGACATAAAGGAAGTCTATGTCTTTCAAGAGATGTATGTTTGCATCCTTCACAAGGCAACTGGTGATTTCTAATCTCCCCATTTCATTAACCCAAATCAGCATTGACCCATTAGACAACACAGGAAGGAAGCATAAAAAAAGCATAAGAAAGCTATTAGACAGAGAAGCTGACTTTTCATGCCAGCAGTCTAAATACACTCCCATCATCACTCACAAAGGCTAAACACATACCTCACTCCCAAAAAAGTCTAAGCAAAGTTATCAAAGGAAGCCCTAAAAATGCCTAAATGTGATAAATACATTTAAATAGGCACATCTGCATTTTAAAACTTGTAGACTTTGTAAGGCGAGCACAGCAATCGGAGCTTTATTAGGCACTGAACAATTCCCATGTCATTTAGATCTCTTCTTTGCCCTCAGCAAGCAACTCATCCCCTTGCCTGTTTTACAGCCTTGGCACTAGGGGTCCATCATTCCCAGCATTTAACTCTCAAGGCTCTGACAGCCGAACATACTTAGTCTTATAAATAGAAAAACATTTGCGTCAGCCACTACACTATGTTAATTCCCTAAATTGCCATATTTTCATTACTCGTTATCAAACATCCCTTTTTCCCCATCATCAGGGAATGATCTCTTGTGTAAAGGAGATAAATGTGGTTAACAGTCTAATTAATCCTCATGTTAGATCATATTTTCTTAGAAGAAAATACTTACATTTGTGGAAGGCAAAGAAAGAATATCAATGAAATGGAAGCTCCCCTTTCCTAAAAAGATAGTTCAGTTTCTGTTCACTTATAGTCCTTCTAATTGCAATACTTCAGACATTATTCCTTTCATCCGTAGCATTTCCATTCCCGTTTCTCAGGAGGAGCTTACAAAGATGATAGTTCTCTGCCTGTTAAGCCACACTCGCAGTGCAGTGGATTCACATATGAACAGAAGAAGTTTATTTGCTCCCATGACTGGACAAACTTCCTTTTGCTCTTCCTGTTCTCCCCAAGTCATCTGCCACAATACAGGAATTATACTGCAGCATTGAATAAAGTTTACAGTGCAAGTACTCATAATGGCTGGTCTCAGTGTCCCCACTTAGTAAAATTTTCTTTGAATTTTCTACCATATATGACCTGGTCTTATAACCAGTGTGTTTATTCTCATTTACTGGAAGACCAGATAATCAGATAACTATCAGGATATTTCACAGGGCAATGAATCATAGAATGGTTTGGGTTGGAAGGGACCTTAAAGATTATCTAGTTCCAACCCCCCTGCCATAGGCAGGGACACCTTCCACTAGACCAGGTTGCTCAAAGCCCCATCCAGCCTGGCCTTG
>JAVKLA010000027.1:48251153-48288978 GCA_034782735.1 Sagittarius serpentarius
CTTCTCCAGGCTGAACAACCCCAACTCTCTCAGCCTGTCTTCACAGGAGAGGTGTTCCAGCCCTCTGATCATCTTCGCGGCCCTCCTCTGGACTCGCTCCAACAGGTCCATGTCCTTCTTATATTGGGGGCCCCAGAGCTGAACACAGCAATTAATTTGTTAATAACTGTGCAGTGCTTTGAAGAGGTAAATAGCTGTAAGTGCTGGGTACTATAATTAAGAAATTGCTAGATGCAGATAAACTGAGAAACAAAATTTCCTATCTGAAATTACTACAGAGCTATTCACCCTCCAACTGTGGATAATGTTCTTGCAGCAGCTGTTGATTGCACAGCAGTAAGCTTGAGAAGGTTTAATTCTGAAAAACTAGCAGGTGAAATGTTGGTCTTATTCAAGCTAATAAACACCTTGCCCTGACTTCAGTGTCCCTATCTTGAGAAACTAACTTTCATGGCAATATTTTTTCTAGTTTAGGCACCAGCAGGTCATTCTAGGTAAGCAGATTTATTTCTGAGGAAGCCACCTTATCTGTACACAATGATTGACTGGAATCATTGGCTGTGTCCATCTCATGTGCTTCAGCATTATTGCAGGGGGGAAGTCAGGTACTGAAGAAAAAGCTTCTCTGCTTCCATGCCTGGAGATTAGTTTCAATAGCTTAAAATACTCAGAACTAGTAGAGAATCTTTAAATTCTCATCATGCTCATAGGTGGCAGTGAATACACTCATATTGCAAATCAGACTTTATTTTTGCTTCAAAGCAAGCTCTGAACTCTTTGCTTTGTCTCATATTCACCAATATCATTAGAGTCACTTTGACAATTAATCAGCCACAAAGTGCTGGCATCTCATTCTGCATGGATCAACAGGGGACAGTGACCTGCAGCAAGGAGCGACTTGGGCAGGGATCAGCCTGGCTCACCACAGAGTCATTAATGATTTGCATCACTGATGGAGGAAGAACAGCATTACTGTAGCTCAGACACTGTAAAAAAAGGTGTAAGGGAATTATCTACGATGCTCTACTGGGTAGAGAAATCCCAAAGAAGTTCATCTATTGTTTACATCAAACCAGAGATCTCAACCAAAATGTTTTCTCTCTAGACAAGAAATCAAGTAAAATCATGCTTCCAGTAATGAAAATATAGGAAATTAAAAGCAATATGACTTGCCTTATATGTCTTCTTCCAGTACAATGTGCAAAAACTGGTCTCCCTAGTTCTGTATGGAGGATGTGTACAATGAACTTGTTTGCAACATCTAAGAAAAAATCTGCTTTTCTAGACAAAACTTGATACTGAGGTCAACCTGGATGCATAGCAGCTCAAGTCCATTTGCAGTCTAGCCTAATTTTGGAGGCACAACACCCAGGGTAGAGAGACTGCAGGTTAATAGTGCAAACCCGTGCCTAAAGCCAAGCAAGCAAACCTTCAGGGGATAGACTTTTCTACCCACAATATGCTCCAAATCTCTCTTCTTTGTTTCGTGATATTTCTTCATGTTGTCTGTCAAATACTGAGTTGGCACCACTGGAATGATTGCTCCCAAAATGCTTTTCCTCACATTTCTAGTAAAATTAAACAAATTCAAGCAACAGCTTAGTTTGCTTTCAAAAACATGCACAGATCTACTGGTTTATTTGATTTTATGGCAGTCAAAGAGATTGCAGCTTCTCCTCAATCCCTAAAATAAATCATTGGGCTGAAAAACAGCATTTGAAGCATTATGGGTAAACAGTTACTTCTGGTAATACAAGTATGTGGAGTGCAGCCACAGAGCTTGGGCACACGGAAACCCAAGGCTCTCCAAGGCTCACTACAACAGTAGGGAGCTCGCTGCAGTAAGAAGCAACTTCCAGCTTGCATGCAGGCAGGTAGGCAAAAAATAGATGTAGTTTGCTTAGCACAAGCTTTCTTTGTGTTGGGAGAAAGCCATTAACATCTAGGAAAATGAAATGAAACAAAACAATCCTCTGCATAGAGTTGGCCACATGAGACTGAAGAAACCCTCTGAAATACAGGGGAAAATTCACCATTCCTGATTTTCTGATCAGCTATCATGTGATAAAATAGACTATTCTGAACAGAGTCAGATGAGGGAGCGTCTCAAGAAAACACAACTGAAGCCTACACCACAGCATCTTTGGAGACACAGAATGCAAAGGCCCAGATTCTGCATGAAAAGAGCAGCATAAAGAAGCAATTTTTTATATTGTAGAGGCTCAAATAAAACAGAAGAACCTGGATTATGCAGGTTCCCCACAGCTTTATGAAGACATCTGAAGTATAGAAACCAATCAGCAGGGGTTTTTTTTTAGTAAGACTCATACTACTGAAGGTATCCTATGTTTCTTTCTCAGTTTTGCACTGGAAGTTTCTTGCCTTAGTGCACTACAAAGACAGTAGACTGTTTTAAAGCTACATATGTCCATGTTCATGTTGCCATTCCAAGACAGAATTATCATAATCAACTTCACTTGGTAAAGGTTGTTAGCACTGCTGTGTCTTAACCACTCTAATTAAGGCTGCTTTTTCCTGATTGGAAAGATCATAGTAAAAACCCCAAACATTTAGCACCTACTCCTCACCTCCGAGATTTCGTATAGTTTTGAGAAACACACAATGCTGTATAGCAGTTAATGTACTTGTCCAAATTGAGGTGGGGTGCAGGAGAAATATTGGCTGAAGCACAATTAAAGATGATAAACTATCTACCGTGAACCCTGGGTATTGCTACCACAATAAATAAATAAATAAATGAAATTGAACATGGATTCAAGGTAGCTCTTCACCAGAGACTCACTGATGCAAGATATAACAAGGTATTGTGCCCATCTTTCTTCCTCTGAAACTCTTACCACCATATCTCTAGGTATTCAAAGACAAACCTGCAGATCTGACAGTAAACAGAACCAAGACAGTGAATAACTGATTCCTCTTCTCCATTTGACACCAATCGTAGTAATGAGAACTTTGTTGAAAAATAAACAAGCTACATAATTCGTCTGCTATCTGGAGTCTCTTATATTCCTCATTTCAAGGAACATCAGTCACTCGCATCCCACATTACTTCCATTCCACTCAGGCACAGTGTCTTTCTTCGTGCTGTCACAAAGCATTAATTCTGTTAGAAATGCTAAATCATATAAGCAAAGTGAAACAGAATATTGTTTACAACAGTGTAAGGAATCCCATAATGTTTTATATTTCCTGCCTAAAGTATATATATATTTCCACTTCACATTTGAGCCTTGGCAGGCTCAAAATTACACTTAACAGCTCAGTTAAGAGATCAGTTCACACTCTCACGAGATGCTCGTGCAACTCCAAGTGAACCAGTCAGGTGTTGGAAGAATGCTTCCAGATCACAAGTCAAGGAACACAGCACACTTTGTAAAAGCTGACTATTAAAGGATATCAGAGAGGAAAGGAAAGATGTAATCTCGAACCTTAGGGGAATGCACACCATTTAGCTATCACCATCTCCTGGCTGCCTTGCTGACTGATGACAAGAGCTACAGATGGAAAAGGTGGGAGGGAGTTAAATGGAAAGCTCTCCAGCTCTTACACTTTCCAGATTGTCAACAGCTCTTCTCTGTTACTTTTTGTGAAGTTTTTCCAATTTCACCAGGAAGAATTGTTCATAGCTTTAATTACTCTCAATTTCTAAGTAACAACATTGAAACAGAAAACAGACACAGGAGTTCTTCTCTGCTCCTGAATTAAGTAAGGAACATATCAATGGCTCCCACCAGCTTCACAGGGACCCTCAGAGAACAATTACAAGAGGTCAGCACAATTTTGGAACAGCTACTTTCAGGGGTCTGCAGTCCAAAGCTCAATTATGAGCCAGAGGAGCCCATCTTTTTGCAAGATCCACATGCTTCCAAACTGATGCCTGTTTCTTTGCTCTCCTCTAGTGACATTTTGTCCCAGTCTGAAATTCAACAATTCCCTCAGATCAGCCTGGACAAATGGGGAAATCTCACTAGAGCTAGATTTTAAATATGACATTGTTTTTCTTCCTTACCTTTTCCCCTCCTATCTTCAAAAGCCAGTTACGTGCAAACCAAACTGAAAAGAGAGTAATAAGGTTTGACAGAGATCCGAAGCCTAAGATAATATCTCACCAAGGCGTTAAGTCTCCCGAGCCTTTTGTAACAAATAAATGGCATACCGTAAAACACAAATGAGCATCACTGCGGCTGTGATTTCATTGTCCCAATGGGGGACCTGTGCCTGGCACGAGGCCAGCTACGTAATTCAGTACTGAGAGAGAGCACACAAATGGACCTCGGGAGAAGGATCGATTTTAATGTAATCCCATCTACTAATCAAAAGAGACTGAGGAATTAACGTTCACTAGGAAATGTCTGCTCAAAGTTGTCATAGCTTATTGATAAAGATAGCTTTGTTTTAATTAAGATACAAAATGACAATTCCAGGTCTAATTTTAGCTACAAATAATCAGTTATTGATGATGTGTCTGGCTGAATTCTCTCAACCTGCCCTAGAATGTTGGGTTTTTTAACTAGATCAACCAGTGTGGATTGGTTTTTCATACTGAAAGGACACCACATTCTCTTACTGTCTTCATCCTCCAGGCATGAGTTGTCCATAGTTTCTTATTTTCCCTATATGAAATGTATTGTTGGCCCCATGCTAAGCCTAACTGATGACTCTTCATCCACTGCTGTCTCTCCACCTGCAAGACTTTATCCCACCTTGTCTATCCTATGACATGCCGAAAGCAGCAAGCCAATATGCACACCTGAAAAGGCCACACAACATCTCGAAAACTCAAGCAAGGTGTGCCCAAAAAGTTTATCTCCTGCATTGTCCTCTGAGAAAGTGCAGAAAACACTGTATCCGGCCTAGGCTGCCTGAGTTTTCCCAGATAAGCAGAACTAACTTGCTTAAGACTACATTCAGTGACAAAGTATAAGGCTTATATTTTCTGAACCTTGTGCCCGACCCTACCCATCACTCTTGAATATTACCATCTGTGAACACTAATCCTCTAAATCCTTTCGGCTGCACTTATCTTTCAAAAATACAAATCACACAAACATCCATTTTTAGTGGACCACTGTAAACTGATGCGTGTTTTTATGACCCACAGGAAGCTTCATCCATCAGTGGGGCAGTGCTTGCAGAAGTTGTTGCCCACACAGATGGTACTTCCCTCTGCATCTCAGAAAGCAGCTACAGGCCAAGGCTTAGCTTCACAGAGCTTCTGTGACAAACCCCTTCTGATCTAGTGCTGTAACACACAAACAGCAGTTAGGCTGAGCAGCAATACATGGAAAGATAGGGTGTTTTGCTGCAATGGGGTGTACAAAATCATTTTCCCGGTTTCCTTCATTCTAGGTTTTCCTCACTCAAAAAAAGCTGCAGAAATCTGCTGCAAATCAAACACAACACACCCTAGCCTCTGCAAAACCTTGGGTGCAAGCAAGGACCCTCCGACATAATTTCACCAAATCTTAGGCTCAGACACAGGTTCAGAACTCACTTTTGCATCTGGAGTCTCTGTCTGTAACAAGCCACGGATGCACATCGTTTCATCACATTGATCTTAAACACTGAAACTTGAACATGTTTTCTGATTTGACTCAAATCACAGTGCATTCCTATTCCAAGTGTTGGTGTTCAAGGAGCTACATGCAAGTAGCCAGACCAAGGTGGAGAGACTAAATCCTACACAGCATGTGCTAAAACACATAGCCTTACAGCCTGACCGGTCCTCTGCTGACCTCCCACTTCCATCGTTCGGATGGGTTGCTTTCAAGGTGTGACTTAACTTAAAAGCTCAGGCTTTGCTTGTTTGACAAGCACTTGGTTGCCTCCATCTCCCTGCTGCAGAGCTGTCAGTCCAAACTCACCCCTGCTCATTTCCCAGGCCTGCTGATAGCTCTTTATTCACACCTTGCCAGTACAAAGTACAGGGCCTATTCCCCTCCCACCCACTTATTTGCAATCAGCTGGTGCAACTATGACTCATCCGCTTCTAACACAGACTTCAGAGACCCATTCAAGGAGTTTATTAACTGATCTCACAGTAGCTGTAGCCTTCGTAATTAGTTGCAACTATTTAGAGGGGAATAATTTTAAAGACTGCCATTTTCTTTCTCTTCTTTCTCTGGGTTAGAAGAGGATGGGGTCCTTCCAGAAGACAGATGGCAGCAGAGATAAGACAAGGTCCTACCTGGGAAAACTGGTCGCCTCCCCAGTACAGGGTGTCTGGATGGTTAGAACTCTATAGAAGAAGAAAGAGAGATGGGAAAGAAAGCCCTCTTCCTATGGAAAAATGCTGAGATTTTAGAGAAACAGACTGGTTATAGGTGGAAGGAAAGGGAATGAAGCTATGGACAGGGAAGTCAGTGAATGAAAGGAAGAACATGGATGATCCAGCTGCTTTTCCCAGAAAATACAGCTATCTCAAGCCCACCTAAAATGAAGGGGCTACAGATATCAGTAAAAATATGATATTTATTTCTACTCACTTCAGTTTCCTTCAGGGACTTGTTCAGTACTCAGAACTGAACAAGTTTCCAGGATGCAGAACTCACATTCTGCTTCCAGAGACAGAAACACCAAGCCAGTTGAGGGAAGAAGTTCAGCATCTCTTATGAGACAAAGCAGCACAAGGATAGGCCCATCTCAAGATCATCCTTCCCAAACTGGACAAAAGGGGAGAAGAAAGAGATCTGAGGGAAAGCGGGAGATACCCTGTCTTGGCTAATGGGGAGGAGGACAAAAGGGAAGGCAAATACCTGGGAGCCATGTCCTAGCAGTCATCATGGTGTCTTGCTGGGCTTAACACTGAGATGAAACAGAAATGTGGCAGGTTCCCATGCAGGGACAACAGAGAGGAGGAGAGAAGAGCCAAGGGCAAGTCAGCAGGAGGCAATGGTCAGCACGTGTCCATGAAAGTGGAGAGAAGCAGGCCAAATCTGTTGCTGAACCACCACTGAGGTCAGGACCTGTTCCACTCAGGGAATTATGCGTGGGACCACTAGCATGAACCAGTAATGGCACAACACAATTGCAGGGAAGTGGCTATGAGACGATTTCCCTTGTCTCTGCAGCAATCTGTGGTATGGGGACATGGAGATAAAAATGGGCCCAAGCATTATGAGAGGTCCTTTATATTGAGAGCTATTTTACATAACTCTGCCTCCATCCTACATGTCATCTAGGGGAGGTCATAGAAGATGCTGGCAAAGAGGGAAAAGAGAGGGAACAAGCTGTGAAGGGGTGTTTCTAAGCTAGAAGGAAAAAAAAGAAAAGAAAGAAAAATGCCTACTGGAGCTTTGATACCTTTAGCCTTCCTGTTTTATACGCACCATCATGAACACTGCGGTTTTTAACAATTGCCTTTTACAATCACAGCTACATGATAACAGCAAATATTAAATCCTACTATGGCACAATGGGGATTTTTCTTGAGAAAGACACCGAATGTTTTAATCTACTGTGGTAAAGCAGATGGGTCTCCTTTGAGCCCTGAAGAAGAGATTGCTAATAATCAATTTATTATAGGACAACTTCACCATGCATTTGGAAGAGAAAAAACTGTTTTCAGTGTTGTATTCTATTGTCACAAGCATCTTGTTTCTCTGTGTATATCCTGAGCCCTGGCATTCTGCAGTGCCTTTATATTTCCTCCCCTCCATTTTGAATATAGAGTTCACTATTCTTTTTTCTGTACATTGAACAAATGGATTTTTCATTTTTACAAAAAAAAAAAAAAGAAAAAGGAAAGTGCTGAGAAAGTTAATTAACAGGTTTTGGGGGGGTGTTAAAAAAATCTTGCATAGCATAGTATGCAGCACCAAAACCAGGATTTCTGAATGCTTTTAGCAAGGAAAGCACTGTGATATTTAAAAACCAAAGCAAAATACACATAGCATTCTATGTACTAAAGTCCAGTCTTATGTGCACTATGACCTAACAATTTCAGTACTGGAAAAAACCCAACAACCTACAAACATCTTTACATACAGACAGCGGTTTATGACCCAAGAAATAGACATCAGAGTTCACCTTTTGACTTCAGAATGCTGGAGACAGATAAGGCACACAGGCAACAGCAAGACCAATGACAGAAGTTTCAATGAAAAGCAAAAACAATCCCAAAATGACAAACTAGACAAATTGTATCTATGAGACAAACTGCAAGATACAGACTGTATGGGTGGTCTACAAGATGGGTAGGAAACTGGCTAACGGGCCGCACTCAAAGGGTGGTGATCAATGCTTTTTACTCAGGCTGGCAGCATATCACAGATGTTACAAACTACCCTGCTGGTATTCAAACCAGGAGTGAAAACCCTTCCACATCCAAGGGGAAGTTTTTCCATTAACTTCATAGGAGCCGAGAACAACAGTACCTGGCCCTTCAGATAAGGGATTTTCTACATTCACAGCTGAAATAACATATTCATTCTACTCAAATCCAAAGCATAGAAAAGTCTTCATATCACTAATAATTCTGGTCACCTGCTTCTGAAGCCTTCTACTTATAATGTGGACTCCATAAGAGACAATGACCAGATTGAAATGCACCATTTTAGGAGATGCCATGCTTCTGGTAAGACATCGTAATGTTTTGGAGAGCACACCCATGGGACCTACACCAAGCAATTTTCTGACTGTGAGTGGGTGGGTATTTGTGTTCAGACTCAAAATGAAAACTCTCTTTTCCCACAAAAGAGCATTTTTTTGACAGAAATAAAAATATTTTGATGGATCTGAAACACTGTGTTTCAGAAAATCAGCACATTTCATTTTGAGGTTTTGGGTTTTTTAAAAATCTAATGTTTTTTTTTCTAAAACAATTGCAATTTGAAATTAAAAAAGGCATTTCAAAACAAAACAAACCCTGAACTTTCCAATAAGATTACAGAATACTTAATTTGCAGCTTTTTCCCAAAACAAATTTTAGAAAATCAATACTTCCCACAGGTTGATGTTAATTTAAGTGAAAACATTTTTTAATTGACAAATATTTCACTACAGGGGAAAAAAACCAAACACAACAACAAAACCAACATGATGATTTCTTATATTCAGAAATAATCCTCATACCAGTTCTTAAGCACCAAATATTTAATTTACTCATAGAGGATTTTATTTCCTGAGATAACCATACATCTAGAAAGGTTTTCTGAAGGATCTCCCCTCAAGTGGTGAGAATTTTTTAGAACCCAGCAAGGGCTATGAATCATTCAAGTTACTTCTTCCCATTGTACATTGCTTTGTATTCATCAACAGAGAATTTAATCTTCCTTCACACGGCTCCGTTAAGTTTCCACAAGTCTCACTTAAGTGTAAAGATTCTGCATTTTCTACCATCTTTCTTTATTACTTTATTCATCATTAAATAAATGATCTGGAAAAAAAACAATATATTTGACAATGATTTGGAGCTTACAGTAGATTTGCTGAGACTTGACAAAGATTCATAAATAAAACAAGGTAAATATTGCTCTTCAAATTAAAAGGAAGGAGTTTGTATTCCGATTGTTCTTAAAATTAAAAGAAAGGAGTTTGTATTCCGTCTCAGCAGTTCCATTGCTCCAGACTGGAAAAGACAAAATTTTTAAATGAACAGTTTAGGTTTCTGGTGATAACCCACCCTCTTGGCCTGTAGATCCTACAGGAGCAACCGCAGAAGTCAAGTGAACAGCAGTTGTGCAAGATCATGTACTATATTGCATAATGGTGGAGAAAGACGAAAACAAGCATTTAAGTTGCCTTCTTAACATACTGTCAGCAATGTCCAAGAGGACACAGGAATGAAAATTTCTGGAATAAATTTCCAAAATGCCACATGCTCTACAGAGAGGAACAACTGGATGATCAGTGCTCTTTGTCCCATCAGATACTCCTAACAGCATCAGCGCAGCCACGCAGCAGGACTGTCTATTCATAGGCTGGAGAAGGGCCACAGCTTTCGCCAGCAGCTATAGCCGCTCATGTCAGCATCTGCAGCAGCGAAGTATCTCAGCCTCCCTCTTGCACCACCAGCCACAGTCAGTGAAGGCACTGCAGGTTGGGTTGGCATGGCGCATCCCCCAGCTGGAGAGCGGCTGCCATGAGAGATGCTGGTGTGCAAAGTGTGGCACTCGGCACCAGGGGAGCTGGAGACAGAGGCACATTGGCTGTTTCTTACATACATAATCCAGGTTGACATGTCTACGTGTGTGGGGAGAAGAGAGGCACAGGCCTGGAGCTTAGTTTACTATATGGAATTTTCAGTTTTTTTCTCAATTTTACACTGGCATCATACTGCTGCTCTCCTTGACTTCAACCAGTCAGAAAGACTTGCTGTGAATGAGCCAGGAAAAATCTACAACCACATTAGAAATTTAGGTTCCAGAATAACAAAAGGCAAAGTCCAGGTGGGAGTCCTGACAAAGGCAATGAGGGCAAAGCCTTAGCATGGCTTATTGTCACTCTAATAGTGGCTGTAGGAACAAGGTCTTAAGGTGCAATTCTTTTCACAAGGCTGTTGATTAGCTTACTACCAGACGTACTTCATCCCTTTGCGAATCAAATTCCAACCTCCTTTTCTCCCCACACAGAAAAAGCTATTAAGGTACAAATAAGATAAGCACAACTAAAAGTGTTGTCTGCAAAGAACTGCTGGTGAATAATGGAAATTTCCTCCCCCAAAATGTCTTTTTTTTTTCTCTTAAAGTGCAGCCATAACATCTGCAAATACCAGAAACATGCATATTTCTTTAAGGGAAGCTGTGTTTTCCCATAAATGCACCCACACAAAGCACTAAATTACTCCTCCAAACAAAGGGTCCTGCACATCTGAACCACTGAAGAGGTGTGTTTAAGCTGTCCCTGAACAAGCTCTCTAAGGGGCAAGAAAAGGATGCTGTTCTGCTTGGGCTAAAGCACCCTACCAAACAGCTGTGGGTCCCAGTGATGTCCCTGGTGCAGCTGGACACCAGGCTAAGGCAGTTACAGTGCCTCTGTTATCCAAGCTGGCTCATGGGTTTTGCATCCTCGAAGCTCAAATGCATTTTCCAAACATGCTAAATTTTTTGCCAAATATGCCATTTATTCCCTGACTATATCTTACAACTAAAATCATTCAGTATACGTAATATGAAGCAATTCTAGGGACTGCTTCACCATTCTTTCACTGTGGTAGCACAGCAACCAGCCAGGAGTCCACAGTGGGACATCATACAGAGGATCACGACGGCAGAACAGAGGAAAGGTGGTCTTGCCATGCCAAATACCATAACAGGCTGGAAACCTGAATGACAAAGGCAGGAGGCCTGCATGTGATCCCTCATGCAAAAAATATCACTATGCCACACATCTCAGGAAGCCTACAAACAAGTGACAATGGTGCCTGGAGAAAAGGGATAAGGCTCAGGATGTCCATGCTCTGTTCCATATTTTGACAGCAAATAAGATTGGATACACTTGGTAAAAGGACAGACACCTACAGTGTAAATGCCTGTTCCTCAACTATTTGTCCAGGTTCCTGTTTAGACAGGAGACAAAGTTTGAGCATGATCTTTCTATCCTAAAGTAGGCATTTTAAAAAAGTTGTCTGTGCAGTGCCTGAGAAATAGCTGTTTCTCTGCCCTGTCAACAAAAAGAAAGCTGGCAGCTACTTTGGATGAAGTTGACTCCACTGCAGATCACTAAAGCAAAGCAAACTAAATTCCACCCATGACCAGGATCTCATATAAAATGCAAATACTCATGGGCCTGCATCTTCCCATACATGAACTAGCAACAGCGTTTCTGTGAGATCCTTGCATAAAAAGGTGAAGGGGGATGAGCAGACTTCATTGCGGTTTAAAGAGCTCCCAGACTGTGTGACTGGTCCCCAAAATAAAGGGGGGGGGCCTGGGGAAGGGCATGGTATTCATCCTCTCTCCAGTGGTCTGGCTGCACAAACTAATGTCTCACAGGACGAGCTGGAGCCAATACCCCTACAACTTTGTACCCGTGCAACCATTAGAGGAAATATTCTCACCCAATGCAAGTCTATACTCCACGGTGGGAGTAAAAGGATCTGCACTGCCTCCAGACAGTTTAACACCAAAGGTGGGATGAAGGCAGAAAAGAAGACTGCTGACATGAGACTATCATCCTTATCACAAATGCATCATGGCTGAATAAGCATCTCCATTTATAAAATGTATTGGAATGGAAACTACTCATAATCAAGATTCACTCCACCACTCACACCGTATAGCTAGTGGTATATACCGATTTTAGATCGTGTGTCTGTCTTAAGACTAAGAAATACTGTTCTTTCTAGCCAGAATAGGCTACAGGGATTCTGTTGCCAACCATAACATATAAAAGAACCTATAAAATTACAGTCACACACTAAGGCATATGTCTCACATTTAACTTAATGTTTATCTTGTCAGGAAATCCAACTAGACCATGCCAACATTTTGTTTCATTCATGCTGTCTTCAAAATCATCTGTTGTTGAGGGAGGAAAAGGAAGGGGAGAGAAAAGAAGATGCAAGAGAATTATCCAAATATTTAAAAAAATCTCACAAATGAGGCTCAAAAATGAAAGCATTGTACAAAAGATTCCATCAGTAACAGCATTCACCTTTACTCCTTTCCCATGGATTGAAGCCGTCATCCCCAGTTTCATCTGGAAAATAAACAATTATTCTAAAATCCGCCCTCTGCACATCTACAATGGGAAGCGGACTCCTTGACTTCTGATAAGCCTTATTCTGCTGAAAGGTTTTGTGATTTTTGCTGCTGCGGAAGTCACCTTGACATGCTACAGAGCTGGTATCAGCCACTCCTGAAGAACGCACTCATGACAAAAATCAATTGCAATGTAGACAGACGCAAAAGAGTGAAATGGCAGCTACTTCTTTCAAAATTATCTAAAATATATGCATTTCCTTCACATTAAGAAAAGCATTTCCTTATGTAAAACACAGCTTACACAACTAAATAATTCATTGTGATGAATTATTTAGAGATGTGGACCCAGTATGTTTACAAGTCCCAAGCTGTTTTACAAAAGAGGAAACATTTATATAATTGGTCCTCAAACTCTTTTTTAAATGTTCTTATAATGAGAGTTTTCTGATTATCAGTGGCACTGGTCCTGAAAGCAAAGCTTTTATAAACTGAGCTTTTGGTGGGAAGATGGGATAAGAAGGAAATGACTAAGTAAGGTGATCTTTTCTTAGTAATTGGAGATTATTGCTGCTGAACAGATGATTCTTCCAAAAGTCATCCCTTAAGCCTTGAGTTATCTCAGGTATGGTAAAAGGTCTCCAAACCAGACATAATTAAATCACTGACCTGAGGCATTATCTCCCAGAACAGTCATCTGCCACGTACAGAAGCAGGGCAAGCCAGACCTATTTCACTGTAAACGTCAGCACTTTCCCCCTGGCAACGCATATTCCCCAAGTCCCCAGAGGAAGCCATTTATGCCTAGGAATAAACCTGCCCTTAACAGCCCAAGGATGCTTTTGATAAGTTCATCTTCACCTCTGTCATGTTCTGCATGCCCCTCTCCTCTCAGAGTCTCTGCCAGCTTCCTCTGGCTACCTCCACAGTCAGAAGACCTCATGGAAAAGCTCTTTGCACATGCTGTTAGATCTCCTCGCTCTCTCAAAACAATCTGTCTCTGAAAGCTCCTGCTGACCCTAGTTCTGACAATTCAAAAGCTTTTACATGCCACCCGCTTTCCATTATAGATGGGTAAAAAGCTGGACTAGGCAAAACCCTGAGAAAGCTGATCTAACCCCACAGATGACCCTGATTTGAGCAAGCGATTGGAATAGAGGTTCCTTCCAACCTGAATTATCATATGAACCTATCCTATAAAAAAAAAAAGACTTTTTCCTGTTCACTTCATCAACAAGTAAATAGAATAGTAGTCCCAGAAAGAAGCTAAGACTGGCTAAGAAGGACAGGAAAGCATGCCTGTTATTCCTGGTGCTCCCTTTATCTAGAGTAACCTCAGCCCAGAGAAATCCACACAAGAGGCACCTGTCACAAGAGAAATAACCTCTGTGCTGTGCCTGGCCTGTCTACAGCTGATCCCCATGACTCCAAAGAGTCTCAGATGAGACACAAGGGAGATTGATGACCTCATATTTACTGGTTGTAATATAGCACAGAAGGAAAAAAGGCAGAAGAAAAGCTCAGGTGCATTGAGAAAAGGGCTTACCTCTAGGTTGAATCTTTTAAAAACAGTTCTGTTAGCTACATTTCTTCGTACAATATACTGCCATTTTCTGCTCTGAGGGAAGCACCTGTGCTTGTATGGCAAGAAGACACCTGACTTTGGGAGCGGAAGCAAGGCAGGAGTGCTGATGCAGCCACCCGAATTCCTCCTGCTTGCAGGTGTGGTGAACAAAGTAGCTACAGTTGTATACTTGCCCACTCCTATCCCAGCCACAGTTGTCTCTGTATTCAAACCCGTGAAGGATTCCCACCGCAGCCAGGGGTTTATTAAATATAATGCAGGAATTTCAAATTAGGGCATTCACGCCTTGCTTCTTGTCTTCTCTCTTTCAGCACTATGTTGTGTTTGTGTCCTTTATCCAGAGACAATGTCTCATCACTCGTACCCAACACAGTCTGTTAATTCCCTCTTTTCATTGAGCACCTTTCCTCATCTACAGTGTGTTCCTCATCTTTGATCTACCATCTGACAATGCAGCAGATAGATACTCCATGTTGCACTGCTGATTCTGGCATTAGATGTGTCCTAATTTAATCTAACTAACCTATTTCAAGGTCCCCACATCTGGGCCATTCTTAGCTTATTGTCATGGAGACTTCAAAGTTCATAGCAGAAAAAACATGTGCATGATAAATCAAATTTCACCCTTGTAAAGCCTAAGTTGAGAGGTTGGGTATGCCCTGGGAGGCTGTAGAGAAAAATGGGTAAATCTTTTTGAGCACAACCTTTGCACAGCAGTAAGTCCAAGGCTCATAATTCAGCAGAGATCTTGACATCTGCTGTTTATCCCCAAGCAGGAGCACGGAGCAGAGGAACAGAGTAGCCATGGTTACATCCTTGTCCCTGCTGCAGGTCACTGCCACCTCGTCAAGTGCTACCATGATCACATAGTCCCACCCTAGGACAAACTGGCTTCCCAAGTCATCCTACATAGTCTGTTTCACCCTATATAGTCTGTTTATGGCTCTGGAGAATGATTAACTTACCACGGGTACTAATTAACTTGCTACGAGGGGCCTTGCACATCTGAGGTAGAGTTTGGCAGTCACACGCGCGGGTCACCACACAGCACTGCTGATCTAGCAGCTGCTGAAAACAAAGGAAAGCCATTTCCACCACTGCCAGAGCCCAATGTGTGTTCAGCATGTGCTGCGGTAGGCAACAAGGTTATGCTGTTGTGTATTTTTAGTTCAACTAGCAGCGACTATTTCTGCATTCCAATTTCTGATGCCGAGTTATCCCACCTTCTGTTTCTCGATTAGGGTATTATTATTAGCTACACTAAACCGATGAGCTTCTCAGCACAGCAAGTTTAATAAAGCACTAATGTCACCCACTACCAACGCAAGTCACCTAAAGAAAACAAGGCCTAATTTACAGTGCTACTAAAAATCAGCAAGAGTCTGCTGATCATTCCTCACTAGCTTTTTCACTGTTTTTTTTCCCAATGATCTTTCTTCCCTCTGCAGACAAAAGAATTGATGCAATCCAAAACATATTCCTCCCTTTCCCACCATAAAAGACACAACATATCTAAGGGCTTTTCACATAACCTTCTGGAATTATTATTCCTCTCCATTTTGGGCCAATTTGCAGTTGTTGACTTCTTGCAAAAAAGAGTAGCCTTGCTGAAATACTGTCTCTCTACCTTGTCCCTCTTCTGCCTTTCAGTGCCCCTGACTTTGCTGTTCAGTACCCCACAGAAAGACAAGGAACGTTCTGGTGGTCGTGACATCCCAGGCTAAAACAGAAGCACGACTTTGATCCATCTACAGCAGCCAACAAAAGCTTTTCGACCAACAGGGTTCAGGCTTCCACGCCTTTTTCAAACAGTCTCTTCACAGCCTTGTGCATTATCTTTCCTTCTGAAAAGACTTTTGTGCATGGGGACAAATCCTGCTGTTTCTGAGCTCAGTGGAAAGCATTCTACAGCCTCCAGCAGCGAAAGGGTTGGGTGGCTGTAGGGCAAAGCACTCTAGAACATAACACAATGAAACTTTATTTTCTCTGACACCTACCCTGGCAAACTGTACCCTCACACAGCTCAGCTTATACACAGCTGCAAAGGGAGAGGAAAAGAGACAACAATGAGGAGACATGGGCAGAAAAGAGTTTTCAGTTGAGATTTTAAACGAAGACAGGCATGCAAAGAAAATAAATAGGGTTGTGCTGCTGCATGGTGTAGAATAGATTTATGCAGTGTACTCTGTAAGCGCCTGTAAGAAGTCGCTTGCAGCAGCAGATGCTGCTCAGCTCTAATGAAATCCATCTGCCTTGTCCCACAGAGATCCTCATGTCTTAAGACGTGGGATAGTTGGGTCCTAATAGTACAGAAGGGCTGTGCAGATGTAAGCCAGTACCTGCTGAACTCAGGTACTCAATCACATAGAGGGTGAGCAGTTGCTACAGGTACTGGCAGCTAGCAAGCCTGCATCATAGGCTCAAAACCTGTAGCTCAGAGTCTCAGACCTCTGCAGAAGCCAAAATACCAGTAAGAACCCAAATTTTGTTACCAGAAAAGGTGTATACAAAGGGACATGATCTTCCATAATCGTGTGTTGCCCCATGCTTCTCCATCACCTCTAAAACAAGTGGGAGAGTTTCTAATGTAAACAAAATCATTTCAGCAGTTGTTTCAGGCAGACATCCTCAAAGCTGACATTCACAGGCCAAGGGCTTATTTAGCTAGACCATGAGGTTACACCATCTACAACATCATCCGCCCACAATAAGGTCAAGTCACAGCCTCTGAGAGAAACAGCAGGTTGTGAGTGGAAGGGAGAAGGAGGCAATATAATAGGGTTGGAAATTTTCATACTGAAACACCCCAGTTGTAGAGGACTCAGTGGAGGGAAATACTGGTCCTTTTGCTCTGTTCTTTATGAAATCATTCGCAGAAAACAGGATTGCTTTTCCTACTGCCACAGTGGTTTTGGCAGTATGGGCTGACAAATTGACAGAGATACAAACAATGTTTCACTCAAGCCACATCCTCCAAGTAATACTCATGTTCTTTTGGGCCAAGAACCAGTAATGGAACATTGCTTTCTAGCCTCAGAAATAAATGCAATGTTAGAAGCATGTTAGGAACTAAAATTAGACAGTAGAAGATGTTGGGAGAGCCAGATTCTTCCCCAGTCATGCAGATCTGGATAGTAATACAACAGGAGAGATGTGTTTGCCTAACTAGCTGGACAAAGAGAGAGCCTGCTTCTCCCCAGGCTGCTAAATGGTGGCATTGGGGTCCTAATAGCACAAGTAGACCCTACCAAGCCAAAGTACATTAAGAAAGTCCCTCTTGTCATTGTGCTGCATGCGGTGAATCCTTAAAAGCTATGCTGTTACCAGGAGGTCAGAATTTGAAATTTCCATGCCAGAGAGACAGACACCAACTTACTTATTGTAGCACCACTGCTGTGCATTATCAATACAAGTCTGTCATATAATGAGTAATATCTGCAATTCCACCTTTAAAGTCCAATAGGATACATAAAGTCTGACCTACCCATGACAACACCACATAGCTAAGAACAAGTAAGAACAAATGTAGATAAAAATAGCTAATAGACACAGATCAGAACATACAAAAGCAAGAATTTGGTAAGTATATACACCAGCAGAAGGTCAAACTACTGCTTAGGCTGTATTATACCTATGATCCCAAGGATGAGAAAACACAACAGGTATCAAGAACATGTCAGGATATTGCATCCGCCTACAGTGCCTCACGCGCAGAAAGAAAAGTAAACTTTGTGGATCCCTCTGTGTCCACTGAAGATGAACTTAGATTTCTCTGTGGATGTCAGCAAAATCAGAATCACTCTTTACCTGACACAGCCATAAAAAAAGGCTTACTTCAGTACTGAAACATAGCCACATCTGAGGTGTGGGGGGTCCAGAGACAAAGAAAACACACCAAGGCATGTCTGAACCCAAGAGAGAAGCAGAAATGTCATGAGATTTCTGGAAGATTTGTAGGAAGACCAGAAAGAGCACTCATCCCCGTCCAAGGGATTCTCTTTTGATCTGGGACAACATGTGGATGTCAGAAGCATCTGAGTGTAGAAAAGAAAGAAATTCTCACTTTTACACTTTGTTTGGATGCTCCGTCTGCTGCAGTGAAACAGGGAAGAAGTAAAACTGCTGAATAACAGAGTCCTTAACATTGCAGACACTAATAATAGGATTAGAGAGAGAACAAAAATCATATCTTCTTGGATTTGGAAGATTTGGAAGAAGCCAACTTCTGACTCACTCTCCCAACAAGTTGAGATCAGGCATGTCATGGTGTTGACCTTCTGAAGAAGGACTCCGATAAGCCCGGCAGCCACAACTGCTATGGGTAGTTTCAGCCCATTACCTCCTGGAACAGTGTTAGCAAAGGTCATGCTACAACCCAGGTCCTGGATCCTTTGCAGCATGTCAGGCATCGCCAGCATGCAAGGAAGAGAACTGGGTACCGGGAAGATCAGAAGAAATACACACAAAGTGAGACACCTGCACTATTCCTGCTCTTCAACACACTTTTCTCAATGATGTGCTGCTGGGAAGCACAGACTCACAGTGTCTCACCAGCTGGGGGGGAAGGTTTTAATCCATGAGCAAGGAAGCTGATGGATCCCAGCGGATGCAGAGCAAAGAGACCACGAGCTTCCACTACCTGAGCCAGTGGCCGAGAAAGGAATTATAAACTTTCCAAGTGCCAATGAGGGTATCTGCTAGGTGGACAGAAAAGTCCATATTACATGAGCATGGGTATGATTTAGACTTGAGGAGAACCTGCCAAGACCAGAGTGACCCCTCAAAAAGATGAATATTGGCAAAAAAGCGTTACTCCTTCTAGTTTCAAGGGGACCAAACAGACGGGGAGTGTCCAGTCTCTAATGTAAAGATGTCACCCTCCACCTACTGACTGGGAAAACTTTTATTTTCCATGGTTACATGTCTGTATCATTAAGCAGCAAATTTAGCCAATCACCATACAGTGTAAAGGGAAAAACTTCAATATTGCAACAGGGAAAACCACATAGTGTGATTGTTGAATGGAGTAATAAACGACAGTTTACACATAGCCTCAGAATAAATTGAGTAACAGTGTTAAACTAAATGCAAGGTACAACATTCATCATGAAATCGTCTCTTGCCTCAGGTTACTACAGAGTAGGATCTGGAAAACGGCAGCATCCTTATTTAAAAAAAAAAAAAAGCCCTGGCTGCAGCATTTCAGAAATCCCTGTCTCAACCTGTTGGCAAACGCGGACTTTTGAACAGCAACTATTGTATAAGTCTTCTTTTGTTCTGCGCTCCAAGAGACACAGTGCGGGACTAATGAAAATAAAGATCGGGATTTTAAAAGATGCTTAGTAATATCATTAGATACAAAAATAGCTTTTTTTCCTTAGAACAGTGCTAGTGAACAACACTAAGTGGGCATCAAGAGACCAGCTCTTAACAGCCATGAACAAAGCAAAAGAAAGACTGTGTTCCCTTCCATTACTAAACAAATAAAATATAATAGAACAAGCCATAAGGCAAAATAAAAAAAAAAAATTATCCTAAGCTTTCCAGTTTAAACAAGGAAAAGAGGTGTGAGGGTGGGGGACACTGAGCATTAAAAATTGATTATCTGAGGCGGGGAACATCCTTGCTGTTTACACTGGTATCAGACTCAGTGCCCTGACTTTCCATAAACAGCCACCCACAGAGGGTTTTTATGGCAAAGCAGTGCTCATGAAAACATCAACATTTCCTGCCTTTCCCAGAGTAATTCCTAAGAAAAGTTTTGCAGCCCCATAGTAATCAAAAGTCCATGTATGAGTTCTGGCTTCC
Source organism: Sagittarius serpentarius (assembly GCA_034782735.1). Lineage (NCBI taxonomy): Eukaryota > Metazoa > Chordata > Aves > Accipitriformes > Sagittariidae > Sagittarius > Sagittarius serpentarius. Next base: position 48,271,209 of record JAVKLA010000027.1, read on the forward strand.
CCGGAATTATCTGCCCACAGCTAGCAGTAAAGCAAGACTACATAAGAATATTTGCAAAGTGTTAATGTGTAATCCCTGAAGCCCTTTGACCTTCAGTCATTTGCTTGCGCTGCTGAGACGATCACTGCTCCATGCCTTACTGAGGTGCCTCTTGACTATGCACTTTGCATCTTTACAACATGTATGAACAGGATTTTGGTTCTGCTACTGATATCGGTGTCATAAGCATGATCAGGTTTGTGCTCTTTTTACAGGCATTTTTACAGGCATTTATATTCCGTCTCTATTATTACAAAGGAAAAGTTGCAAGATTTAAATACTGTCTAGATTTGAAGTAGACACCAAATCTTACACAGAAATACACTGTGTAACATGGTCAGGCTAGTCTAGTGTCCTGACGACTGTAGCCCTACAGTGCCTCAGCTTAATTAACGTAAGTATCCAAAATCTTCCCCTTCAGTTAAACTTAGTGTCCATGAGCATTGTTATTAACATGGATCAGACAGCCCCTTGTAGAGAAGACCTGTTGTGATGATAAGGTGAGATTCCTAAGGCAATTACTTTGCAAATCAAAGAACTGATTCCAAATATTCGTCTGTGTTTTCTTTTTTTATCCCTCATCCTAATTTCCCTTGGGATGGGACATAATTCCCAGGTAATTTTTACAACACTTCTGCATAAGGACTGGGCATGAGGTCCTGCCTACCCAAATTCCTTGTTTTTCTGTAGCTTGCAGGAGGAGGATGCTTATAATCTGAGAGGAAAGGTGGGCCCAATTCTGCCTTCTGTTCTATACCTATAATCTCAAATTATCTTCCATCTCCTGCTGATTTTACGAGGATCTGCAGACAAGTAGCAAAACATAGGACTGGGACCAAAATGCCCCGTGATTTTCAAATCAGGTTTAACATGAAAGAGAGGTGCCTTTTGCCTTTACTATATTACTTGGTATTGGGTCATACCCAGACTGTCCCCACAGTATAAATAAGAAGCAGAATTATAACTGTATCATATTACGAGACAAGCTCAAAAGACTTCTTTTAAAATGCTTATCATCATTAAAGCCAGCGGCATTTCCAGCCACACAGACAGGGATGATTCGGGGAGGACAGGGGAAGATCAGGACACCAGACACGGAGAACAGGGGTTTAGAGAAGGAGAAGGAGACAGCAGCAGCAGCTCTTTTTCTCCTTACTGCTGACTAAATAAATAAATAAATAAATAAAAATAGTTACGTGGAAGTGGAAAGAGCTCTCTGCAGTCATTACACAGCAAACACTTACCGATTGGCTTAAACTTATTTCTTATTCTCTCCCCCTTCATGCTCCTCAGACAAGCACACACTCATCCACAGATATTTGCCTGCACAAGGACACTCTACAGCTTTGGATCTCTTCTGGTTTTAAAATGACAAGGACTGTCCCCATATGCCTTTGGATTAGAGCTATTCTTCCTACCTTCTTAAATGTACCCAGTACACGCTTTCTCACACACAGATGAAGTGAGCATCTCTTACTGCCCAGCCATCACAACCACATCTTTAAGAAGATTTTTTTTTTTTTTACTTAGAAGGTGTAAAGGTTTAAGAGCAGTATTTTTACAAATATATACATATCCATATATTCACAGGTATGATTGTATCATTATTGCAATGATTTAGTCTGGCTTTAAAGCACTTAAGGTAAAGGTGCCAGTTGTGGACTACAGTGAGGTTTCTAGTCTTGGCTATTCATACACCTCTTCGGTTTACAGCTCTCTGCTGAACATGATGAGAGAGATTTATTTGTGGAGTGGGCCAAGACAGAAGTGCATTGTCGCATGATTTTTTTTTTAAGGGTTATTAATTGCCATGTCAACCTTTGCTCTACTGCTGCTGTCCACTTTTATTTTGGAAGCACAGCTGTTCAACATTGATCACATCGGGTTCCCCGATCCCCCCATTTTCTACCAACCTTTTTGAATATTACTTATTATTCCTTATGTATCTGGGTGGAGGAGAGGGAGAGGGACAGCATGGCAGAGATGGGAAACATGAGCCGGAAAACATGCTTGCCTTGAATTGTCATCACACCACCGTCGGAAGGAGCAAGCCGGAAAACTAGCAACAAACACTCGCAGGCAAACACACGCCAGGCACGCACCACATCGATCACAGGGAGTTTGCGAGCAGCCTCACAGCTCTTACCTGGGTTGTCTGGGATCCCTCTGCAGTGCACCTCCCTCAGCTCCCTCTCTCCTATTTCTCCCCGCCGTGGGGAGCAGTGGGGCCGGGGCCGGTGCTGTGGCTGGGTGACGGTGCAGGCAGGGGACGGCAGGCAGCTGGCTGCAGCCTCAGCTGCCGGGCTCTGGCTCCTGCCAGGGCTGCTGCTGCCGCCGCTGCTGCTGCTCCTGACGATGCCGAGGAGGAGGAGAGCGGAGTGAGGAGGAGGAGGATGCTGGCGGTGATGCTGTTGCTATGGTTACCCAACTCAGGCTCAGCGCAACAGCTGCCCCAGCACCCGGATCTCCTCCGCACCCGTCACGGCCAAAAGGCCCTTGGTGTACAGGCACGGGTATTTCAGCCCAGAGCCCTTCCAGGGGGACAGTGACGGTGGGGAGGCTGGAGGTCACTCCTTGGTGCGGTGTTGGGGCTCCGGGAAAACAGAGAGAGCAATGCATCTGAAATATTTGCATTCTACACTTGTGGGTAAAGGGCTTGCTGCCCTGCAAAGGTCAAATGCCAGCTTCCAGGAGGCCAGAGTTTCATCTCTCAGGGATGCCTTGCATTCTTATAAGGAAGTGAAAAAAACAGCAAAGGTGAGGGGGGGAATCATTTTCAAGGTGCCTGTTTTGATGCAATTGTAAACTTTTTCTCTTTTAAACTGAAGGTCAGCCCTCTTTCTTTAAAATAGGACTTAAAAGTAGGATTTTACTGTCTACTTGTGTATACGCTTTTTTTTGCATAGAGAAATCCCCTTATAAGTGACTTCCTTGTGAGAGAGAGAACCACCCCTTACCATGAAACAGTGAGAAAAAACCTTTCAGAAAGGAACCCTCTTACACAGCCCAGGACACTAATGCTTTCATGCCTAATTGCATGAAGCAAACAAGCTGAAATTTCCTTTTCTCTAGGGATATGAAAATAAGAAAGAAAAATACCTCAGGTGGATGGATTGCCACATGATCAGAATGTGGAGTCCTAACTGAGAGAGACATGTGAAATCAAGGCATTCAGTTGCCATTTATCTATCAAATACACATGTCATGAGGCTCTCATTTTGCACTGGAACATCACAAAACACAGCAAGGTCACAACAATCAAATGTCACTTCCATCCAAAAATGTCAGTGCAAAGCTGCATAACGCTCATAAGCCATGACAGTTCTTTCAAGAGCTGGTACTGTTTGCAGGACATTGTGAAACCCTGTCTAAAACCTACTGAAAAAGAAAAATCACCACTGAAAACTTTTTAGAGGGATTTGCTTCCTACTGCCAGAGCTGTGCTTGCGCTTTGATGCTGCAGACAACATGAATCTATGAGCTTGAGGCACCAGGAAGACGCACTGGGTGGTGTTTCCTATTAAAGTATCAGACCTGAAGAAATAGTTGTAGGAGATGTGCTGGCGGCACCTCTTCTCAAGGTGTTCTAGAAGACAGTGTCTCCACACCATGTTCATTTGCAGAGTCATAATGTCGTTCATATAAATGCATTTTCTATATATGACATTACTATAGGAGAACCTGGAACTACCCAACTGAGAAGGAAAATGTGCCAGCCAGCATACATTGTCAGACTTACTTGGAATAGCTTCCCATTTCCCAGCCTCCATGTATCTTATAAAACTAGTCATCATATAAACCATTTCCCCCTATAGATTTTTTAACTAGTATCCTTTTAGACAACAATTCTGATGTCCACTCAGAGACTGGAGGGAATAGGTGACTCAAAGGGCCTTTCTACCACTCAAAAAAAAAAAAAGAAACATGTTATCTATTATCTTTAAAAATGTCATGCATGTAAAATTAGACAGTACTCTGAACCCTTTCTCAAGAGCTAAAAAATAATATTTGGTGCATGTATGGCCCAGGGGATTCCCTACTGTAATTTTGGGTGCAGGGGTAGATCTCATTGCAGTAATGATTTTGAGCAAATCTGAATCACCTACTCCATAACTAACCAGCTGACAGCAAAACCCAGAGTTATTCTGAATAGATCACTGAAACCACAAGCAGATCTTATTTCTGCTAAATCAGGGAGCGTACTGCAAAATGTATCTGCTGAGGTACATGTAATCAGCTTGCAAGCTTATATTTTCCAACTTTGTTTATTAGGGCTTTTTTTTTTGAGAGCTGCATCTCTGATTTCAAGAACACACACAAGAATAGCAGAAGATAGTTGGCCCTTTTGGCTTCAGGTGCTTTGGCTCAGTATGGCTGTGCTACACCACTGAGGATTTGCCCACATTAAATCTCTCGTTGGTGCTAGTCTGCAACACTGAGGAAAAATCCACCCCTAAAGACACAAAGAGCCCACTAAAACCAATGACTCTTTTACCTCACTGTCTGGACCCTGCAGAGTGCACATCTTCAACTGTGCCAAGGGAGTACAAAGTGGATATAAAACTCTAAAAAAAAAACCAAAATAAAAACCAAAAAACAAGCAAACAAAAGAAAAGGCAAAAAAGTTTCATTTGACCTCAGTCACGCAAGGAGGTCCTGCATTGTGGGATCAATGACTTGCACCAGTTCACTAGGGAAGTAAGTCATGTTACAATATGTAAAGCATGTTGATTTCATAAGTAGATATGATTGCATAAAGAAAGGACATGTCACAGCCATATTTGACAGAGCCTAGAGGAAAGGCTGAATTTTCAGTCATAGCTTTCATTTCTAAGGGTAGAGTTTATGTCATATCTTCCAGCCCTGCTTAGGAATTACTGACCTGTTAGGACATCTCAGATGGTATTAGACACCTATTTTTATACACTGTAGTCACGTCTAGATTATTTTCTTGCTTTAAATACTGAAGAAAGGTAAAACAACTTAGCCTAACACAGACTTCTAAAACAAATAAGTTAAATTTTCCTTTGTGTCTCCTTTTCTTTCCCCTGTTAGGAAGACACCAAGGCTGACTAACTTAGCTGTACTTATCTACAACACCTGAGGTAAAGGCAAATCCCATCCCTAACTCTTGTTTGGAAGAGCTATCCCACCAAATCAGACATCTGAGCTCTGATGTCTGACAACAAACATTAAAACCAAAGCGTACTTTCTGGAAATGCCTTCTTAGCTGCCACTTTAGCCCCACAAGAGCCTGAGGTTTCAGCAATGAAGACATCTGTGTGACTCTTTAGCTGCTGAATGTTCCCAGACTGGCTGAAATCTCAACAGCATGGACATCCTTGGACATACTTGGTGTCCCAGAACCCAGCATAGGCAGCAAATGTCATATTCTAGATTCTTTGTGCAGAGCCTTTGGGTTATTTAATAATAACCTGGAGCAGATATTCCCATTAGGTAGCAGGATACCTAATAGATGTTCAGTGGAGCAGTCCATCCTTCAGGGCTCACGTTGGGCTGGGAATCATTTCTACAGGCTGTAGACTCCTTTTCAGTTTGCTACTCTACGCTACTTGAGCTGTTGTGTAATAGTCAGTCTACCAATTCTGCTAAGAGCAGGATAAAAAAAAAGTATTAAATTAATTGAAATAAGCTCAGAACTACAAACTTCCCCAGGTACCTGAATGTCAGCACGTAAAACCTTACACGATGAGGCACAAGCATGTGAGTTAAACACATATACAGGACAAGGAAGTGAGTTTCCAGCAAGCTGTCTCATGTGGCAGGGAAAGACCACAACACTGAGCTTGCACTTGGAGCACCCAATGAGTGGTCGGAGGCAGAAACCACATCCTGGCTGCAACATCTTTCTTCAGGCTCTCGGAGACAGCCTGCAGCACAAAAATCCTGTGACAGTGCATTGTGGATGTGTAACATGTCAACACCATGGCTGGGGAGCAGAAGGTAGGGCCAAATGCACGCTTCAGGCTAGCAGCAGGAGACTCAACAGCTCTGTAGTTAATGGACGGAGAAAGTTAAGCTTCTCTTTCAATTAACTGAGACACTGAATTTACCTTTTGGTTGTGATGCAGTTTCCAGGGACTGTTTCTTTCTACTCAGTCTTTATAATTTCAGGAAAAGGTAAGGCCCAAAGGGAAAGCATCTGGCCCACAAGAACAGACAGCACTTTCAGTTCTGGGCCTTTGATTTCTTCTGGATCCTCTGTACCCTTTAGGACCATTCAGATGGCAAGACCTTTTTAGGAAGCATTGCACCATACTGCTATAGCAGAATTTGAAACACCCTCTGATGCGAAAAGCAACAGAGTCTCACATAATCCAGTTTCACACTATGCAACAAAGGAGCCGTTAAGCAAAGGAAGGAGAAAAACAGGAGAGGGGATCAGAAGATGCCTTTCATGCAGCTATTTGATAAAATATGTTCAGAATGGTTAACTAAAATATATCTATATTTATTTTTATGTAGCTGGTGACAGTCAGAGCTCCATCATTCATGCCCCATCATTGGAAGTGTTCAAAGTCAGGTTAGATGAGGCTTTGGGCAACCTGATCTAGTGAAAGATATTCCTGCCTATGGCAGGGGCATTGAACTAGACAATCTATAAAGATCCCTTCTAACACAAACCATTCTATGATTCTAAAAAATATAACAGATTCTTGAGAAGTACCAGAGTATAAAGGTGTTTTTAAAATAATGCAGCATTTAAAATCATGCAGAATTTTCATGTATCATACAGGAAAATCAAAGGTAAAGATTTTTCTACAGCAGTAGAAAAAGAATAATCCCTCACAGTATAAAGTATAATTTATCATTTGTATTTCACACAAAAAGCCACATAGTATAATATATACAAGGATCAGAAAGACTTGGCTTGCTTTAATAGTTGTGCCCAAGAAAAGCTTCAAGGGCATAAGCTTATACTTCTCCTTACAAGTACTTACACTTATCCCATCCTCAAGCCACAGAGTCCTCATTCGGCTGCTATCCATTTAATATTTTGTTTCATTCTGCCATTCAATTTGTAGTCCAGCATCTTACTTGTTACAGCCAACCAGCCAAGTAAACAGCCTTGCTTTAAACAAGAAAAAGCTACATTTAACCACTAGTGCTTCCCTTACCCGGAAGGCAGTTGCAAATCTCAGGATACAGTCTTCTCACTCATGACTCTGGAAGACTGCATACTAGATAGAAAACCCAGCATAAATAAACCAAGCACACTTCAAATGCTTAACATGATACAAACCTCTGATAGGACTTAAGGAACTACAGCAGTATTAGGAGTTCAAAAACCATTTCTGAACTGTCTTTATGTACCGTAGACCAAAATTCTGGAAAATAACACATCTACTGACAGTGAACTATAGGAATGAGGGATAAAAACATTCTGAATATAAAGAGTGACCAATATCGGATATCTACTTAAGCACATCTTTCTAGGGTCCTCTGCAAAATGCAGTAGTTTGATTTAGAGGTATGTTTCTTTTGCCAATGGCTGAAGCAAAAAATGAACCCAAGCATGCAAGATTATCATTCTCCATTCTCAGCTTTATGCCCGTGACAGGCAAGGAGGATTTTGTGAATAACCCAGCCCAGGCCTGAAAGATCATGTTACAGACAGCCTCAGGAGCTGCAGAGCACTTCCCTCACCACTGCAGTACTGCACAGAATCACAGTCAATCATTATTTTTCTAAACACCCCTATGGAAAAAGGGCTGTCATTGCCATTTATTTTGTGCATAGAAAACAGGGCATGGACTTTCTCAGAAGCATCCACACAAGCAGCTGAGACTTTCTGAAGGTCAATGTTGAGCCCTCTGAACACTGGAACAGGTTCCCCAGACAGGTTGTGGAGCATCCATCACTGGAAATACTCAAAATTTGATTGAACATTGTCCTAGGCAACCTTCTCTAGCTGATCCTTCTTTCAGCAGGGCTATGGACAATGTGATCTCAAGAGGTGCCTTCCCATGTCAAGCATTCTGTGAAATCATGAATGAGTCCTGTACCTCACTGCTCCCAGCACACATTCTACAAATTCCTGATCTCTGCCCCCTTAGTTCATCCACTGCTAACCTCTCCCTTAGTTTTACACATACCCTCATTTTTCGTCCACATATATTGCCATACACGTATAGTCACACCTTACACACCTTACACACATCCATCCCAGTCAACCTACAGTATCCTAAACCCAAAGCACTTGATCTCTTCCTAGGTCCCTTGTTACTTCCTAGATCTCCCTCTGCCAATGTTGTGCTGTAAACTATAAGGGCAATTTCCTCCCCTATTTAGCTTGGGCACAGTGCAGGCAGCCTTCCTCCCACCTTGGGTGTCCCACCTCCTGCCTTGTGTCCCACCTTAGATCTGGTCTAACCTATAACATTGCAGAAAAAGGAAGGAAAGTTGCAGAGAAATTCTGGTTTGATGCAGACTGGAAAATACCCAGTGCAGTCAACATCCCGGAGGAACTTTGCTGTTCATGTCTAATTGCTGCTGAACACCAGAAAACTGTGTTTATTCAAAGGTTTATAGGCTGTTTTAAGACAGAAGTTCCGAGGGATGGACAGAATAGAAAGACCATTTCTTCTTCTCTTTTCTCTTTGGAGTATCTACTTCCAAGCACATGAGTGCAAGTCTTCCAAAGAAAAGCATACAATCCCTTTCTGATCTGGGCAAAACTGATTAATTTTTCTAGATTCTTTTATGGAAACAGCTAAACTATTTTGGCTGCAGTTTTCCAAAATTAATTCAGTGCAAGGCAGATGCCCCTGCATAAAGAGTTTCAGCCCAAGCAATTAAGATATAGCAAAATGATAAGCAATAAAAGCTAGAGTATTACTATAAGAAATGCTGGACAGCCTTAACAACACTCATCGGTATCACTCCTGCCTAAAATACACATTAATTCACTAAACAGCCAGATGGGCTTGTTTGTTTAAGACTCTTCCCTAGTGGTTTTCAGCTTCTTTTTTATATGCATCTTTTATAATGCAAAATACCAGTTGGCAGGCAGTACTAGTAGTACCTTGCTATTAAGTGAAGTTTGCATATAAAGATTAAAAAAGAAAATCAGAACCAAACACTTGTCTAACATGACTTCCAATAAGCTTCACCTTGCAGTCTTGCAAGTAGATGAGAAACATCATCCTCATTTTTCTCTAGGTAAACCGTGGTGCAGATAAGCTAAATGTGCTTAAGGAAATGTCTTCGATAGAAAATGCACAGGGTAGCAAACAGCTTACTCCAAGATATGCTTGCATGTAACACGCTATTCAGCCACTGGATGGCAATCTGTTGTACAAAACCCAAGCAAGTGGTAAACCAGCACTTTCAACAGTGCTGGAGGTTAGTATTTGAGATTTGAACACCTAGTTAAAGTTGCTTTAAGTGCTGACCTATAACTTCCAACTACCATATTGCTTTCTCAGTCAACGACACCCCAAAGCCCTTTTACACAGTGGTAAGGTGGAAACCGCTAGAGACATTACTGTCTTACTTGGCTCAAGGTGGAAGTGCAATGGTACGAAGGAGTAAGATCAGTGAAAAGTCAAACTCCAAACAGTTCTGACAAGTCTGGGCAAAGCAATTTAAGATGTTATTATCCAGACTGATGAGTCCCACCTTTTTACCACAGCTCTATAGACTTCATTGCAAAAAAACCAGAATAGGATATTTTTCAGTGTCCCAAACACCCCAGTTAATAATAGAAGTTGCTAGTGAACACTTTCTGACCTCATATTCAAAATGGCTTTCAGCAAATGGGTCATTCATAGCATCATGAGGTGGAAGGAGCTCGGTGTAGCAACTTTTGAGGCATGTCTACATTGCAGACTGCTTGGAAAAGACTCGCACAGCTATTGGATGCAGTGTAAATGCAGCAGTGCTTTCCTTAAGTGAATCTACTACAACATTGCGTAAGTGAATCTGCTACAAGTAAAAGATACATACCCATTGATTCCCCCTCTTACTGCCTTGTGTTCATTGTCCTCTCTTGAGTTACTAGAAGGCAGGAAGCTTCAGATCCTCCCTCAGCAAAGCAAGCCAAGTTAGCAAGTTTGTAACAGCTACAATAAAATAATCTAGGGCATGGTAGAGAGGAGCAATGAACCTATAACCAAAAGGCCATGAAGCTGATAAATAACATAAAGCTGAGTTCCTGTGTTCTGGCAAGTCAGCAGAGCAGGCCAGAAGCACCGATCAAAGTAACCTGTTCACAAACATTAATGGTTGAGAGACTATGACTTCCTTCTTTCATTCTGTACATGGCTAAAGTTTCATGAGTTCTCACTTTAAAAAACAAAAATAACAGAGGATTTCTGGTGTTAAATTAAATTTTGCTTCTGCTTTTCCTGTCCCTGAATGAACTCAGACAAGTGTTCATCCCATGGTTACCCTGCCACAGCCATAGCAGTACAGCTACTGGGTAATTGCTGTGCATTATAGCAAGTGCATGCACCACACAGCCTAACGGATGATCAGATGATGGGGACAAGATTCCAGGAACCTTCTTTGATCATTTTGTAGAGCAGCCGCTGGCTCATTACAGGGGAGCTTTTCCTTTGATTTTCTTTGTTATTTTCAGGGAAGGAATGAACTGGAAAATCAAACAAAATACTGGGATGGTTTGGGTGGAGAGAAAGAATACAGTTCAGGTAGAAAGGTAGGATTTTAGTGTACCCGGACTTCTTGAAGTGCCTTACAATTTTTGCCCATATAATTTGAGGATTGGAAGCAGAAAATTGCTTGCCATTCAGAGTACGGTGTCTGAGTTTCAGTCCTACTAACCTCTGAAATTCCATAGACCATGGTTACATAGTGCTAAAGGACCAGTTCTCACCTGTCTTCTGGGTGGCTGGAAAAATCAATTGCAAAAAATTAAACTGACCTGCTTTGTAGAGCTAGTGCCGAAAAAGCCCTCCTCTTTTTGCATGCAAGGCCAAACAGTGGTTTTGAAACACACACGTGTTGTAACTTTAAGATAAGCTAAGTATCAAGGGTTTTCATAAAGGGGGCTATGCAAGCTGTATGATGTTCTTCGGTCTGTAGTAGTTCAAAGAAAGGTGAAAGATATTATCTTGCATAAAAAATCACAGAACCATGTCTTACTATCTGTGTAGATATCTGCTGTTCTTATAGCTTATTATTTATTGAAGAGAGAATGAGAACTACTACAAGTCTAAAGCAAGAGGTAAACCACAGGTGCAGAAAGCAACTGGAGGACTTCAGGGATTTGCTATAGCACAGGATTTATCTTGAAGTCCACAGGTACACAATTCAAACACGTCTTCCTCTTTATTTGTCAGTTTGCTTCTGTTGAGCATATGACAAGAGTCAGTGATAACACATGCCACCAAATGGATTATCTCAATGGGGAGGACCAAGACTGAGTAGATGTGGATAATCTCGGATGATAACAACATAGCACCCTCTCATTGCATGTCCCACGCATGTAGGCATATCTTTAACACTGAGACCATAAAGCCTGGATATTGACACTTAAAGATATTTGAATGACCAGAGGTGGAAGGGCTTGGTCTTTTGTATTTACTAACTTCTCAGCTGGAGGCTTGACATGAACAGGTAGGGGTTTGGTTTCCCAATAAACTGAACCCTGCAGCAGAACCCACATTCAGCATTCAATCAAAGCAGAATATCCTTCTTCATGCTATTAGCAAAAATGCAGATAAAGACAAGACATTATCCAGCTCCAAAAGTATTAAAAAGAAAATTATTGAGGATTTTCCCTGTAGGTTGCCCCTGTTATTCTTGAGGAACAGCTGCAGTGCACCTTACATCATTTAGCATGGTCAGAGTCCAGGGGACAACTGCAAAGGCTGGACGTACATGTGACAGAAGGAAAGGCACTTTGCTTTTCCTTCTCTGCTTCCCAGATCTGAGGCGGTGGTGGGGCTGGAAATGTTTTTGTTCCCCCTGTCTCATTCCACCCCAGCAGGAAAAATCCCCACCTGCACTAACAGCAACACAGCCTTAATCAGAGCCAAAGCCCTGGGCACAGCTCCATCATTAGAGTATATTTTATGGTCTTCCCTGCCGCGTAAGGGCAAGTAGGAAACTCTATGTGCACACACCACAACAGATGGTATAGGTGGGAGTGTGAGGCACCTGACACTACTCTGCCCACAGCAACATCATGCCATAAAACGTCAAGAATATTGTTATATATAGATCCAGCAACCAATGAGGAGAACTGCAAAACATGGCTCTTACAAACGCTACTGTATCCTTGGTATCACTGATTCAGTGTAGGGGACTGGGAAGGAAGAAACACTGGGAACAACGGAGGCTGTGGCTGATAGACTGCAGAAATGGCCCAGGAGGTCCTGGTGAACAGCGAGCTGAATGTGAACCTTGTCAGCAAAGACAACAGCCTCCTGGGATGTAACAGAGCCACAACCTGTAGATGAAGGGAAAGGATTATCCTTTCCCTCTGCAGCACTCTTCAGACTGCACCTAAATGCTATAAATACCATATCCAGTTTTGGTCCCCCCAGTACAACAAGAAGAAAGGATAAACTGGAGAAAGTTCTGTAGAGGGCCACTGAGAAGGTAGGATCTGATGCACTTGCCCAGTAAGGAGAGGGTGAGGGACTGGGGCTTGTTCGGCCCAGGTAAGAGACTGCTTTGGAGGGACTGTTGAGAGGTCAGAAGCCCCTCCTGCTATGTACTGGGAGAGGTCATTAAGAAGATGGAAAAATGTTCCTTACAGTGGTACATGGCAGGAGGACAAGAAACAGTAAGCATAAGCTTAAATAAGAGAGACTCAAACCTTTTCCCCATGAGGACAGTCAAGCAGTGGAACACGTCTCCTGAGAGGTTGTGAGGTGTCCATCCTTGGAAATTTTCAAGACTGGACTGGATAAAGCCTTAAGCAATATTAACTGACACCACAACTGACTGCTTTGAGCAGGGAGCTGAGCTAAAGACCTCTTGAATTATGCTATAATACCTATGACTTGGCTTACTACAGAAGTCACTTTCTCAGTTTTCCAAATATTCCCTTAGTAGCCTGCCTTGCACTCAGCCAGTGAAAGGAAAAACAGAGATTATATGCATGTGTACTTCTCAGTGACAACATTCTGGCTAACAGATTGGCACAGCAGGTATATGTCAAACCAACAAAAAGGAAAACTAAAGAATGCTAAAGATAATCACTGAATTTATCAGAGCATTACATCGCGTTCTTTTTATTTTCCTTTCTTCTCTAGTCACAAACACAGCAATAGCATTGGCTTCATTACCCAGCTCTGAAATTAAATGGGGCAAGAGAAAGACTCAATCTCTTCAACACAAAGGGAAAAGTAAACATTTCCCTCTGCCTTGAAAGCCTGCATGACCCAGTTCCCAGCCAAGACCCAGATACGAAAGAGAAAGGAGGGACAGATCAAGGTGAAAAGCAATAGAGGCTCTTATCATAGCCTGCCTGTTGAGAAGTGATGAACCCTTGTCTATTGTTTTGTCCAGTTCCCATCTCAGACCATGCCCTTGTTTGCCCTGCTGCATGGGACAAGGGATGGTAACAGCCCCTCTGCAATCTACGTAAACAGCCCAAACCAGCACATAGTGTTTGGATTTTAACAAGGCAAAATAGAGTCCTTATGCTTGAGTGGCCACAGCACAAACCCATGACAAGCACTACCTGCTAACAGAAATCACAACATATTGCATGCTACATGTCACTGGACATAAGGTGGCAAAAACCTTGAGAGAGCTCATTCCAACCCTGCTATCTTGCTATGAACTCCACAGGCTCCTCCAGGATCCCAGTCCTCACAAGCTAGCTATACCTTTCCCTTCCAGGAAAAAGCAAGCTTGTTAGAGTGGCCGGATAACTCACATCTATATTTTTGTTCGAAACAGAGAAAAAAGTGGGACCATTTTTGTTCTGCTCTATTCTGTCACCAAGCAGGGTCATTACTCACTTCTGGGTGAACTTTAATAAATCCTCTGCTGAGCTACAGCTGTGACATAAGGAACAAACAGGGTCAGGGTGGGTGCAGAATAATGATGTGTCACCCAACAAGCAGTTGGATGTGATTCTGCACAGGGCATAAAGAGATTGAAATGGGAGACTTTGTCAGTCCTAGCATGGAGCAACAGGACTGTGTGCTTTGGCTAGTCCTGCTGCAGGCTCTTCACTGGAGCCCTGGGGAAGGAAAATCCCTGCAGGGTAATTCAGTCTGCTTAGGCAGGAGAGCTCTCTCTTCTGCGGAGACCTAAGTCTCCAGAAAGCCATTCAAAGGACACCCATCTGAGCTTATTTCCAGCCTACCCGCAGCAGTAGCTAGGAAAAATATCAGAATCAAGCCATCAATCACTTTGAGCTACTTCATCTTAGGGAGTCAGAAGACTGAATCCACCCAGAAGCCTGAGAGGGCTCCCAGTTTCCGGGAGATTTGCCTGGAGACCAGAACCAGCATTTACCAAAGCTAGTAGTTTCTCTGCCTGTTCAGTGAAGGTGGGCCAGCCTACAGGCAAGAGGGATCAGGCACCGTAGCCTCCTAAGAGTCTCCCTTGGGACAGCACAAGGGCTGTTGTACATCTCTGCTTCCAGCTGGGGCTGAGTCAAATGTCTTAAATACCATTTCAGTACCATAGTGGGGAAGCTCAGCTGGTGGTCTGAAGTATGAAGCTGAGCACCTTGTTCCAGATCCTCCAGAATCTACAAAAACAATTCAAAAGTCCCAGTTTTCTAGTTCCTTATGTTTAAATGATCTAGAATGACATATACATATATATACATACATATATGTATATAAATACATTCATACATATATCCACAGATACACTCTGTAAATATATATATGAATTTATACAAATGCACACAGACATTACATATATAAGTATACACACACAATACATGTGTGTGTGTGCTTTTGTACATACAGGCACACACATAAATTTGGGTCTTATGGAACTAAGCTAATTACACATCGTTTTAGTGCACATTTAGCTTAAATACAGTTTCAATCTATGTTTCTAGGATGAGTTAGTACTTTTTTATGCAAAACCTCTTTTCCTACTGAATTTGAAATTTTAAAAATATTTTGAGAAGATGACAAATTCAATGCTGGTTCTAAAGGATAAGCGCAGTTTCAAGACAAAGTTGTTTTCTAAAAAATTCTCGAATTTATATTCCTCAAGTTCTAAATTACCTTAAATTTACATTTTAAATTACCCAAAAGGTATTTATAGGAAAGTTCAACAAATATATTTCAATCACGAGGAAAATAATCTCTGAACATATCAATCTTTCCATAATTTCACATGCATAGAAAGACTTTGTCAGCTTAATCTTCAAAAAGACTAAGAAATCTGAGATGAGATTGGAGTTGTTGATCAGATTTGCGGTTTTTCTCCTCTTTCTCTAATCGATGAAATAAACTGAATCCTTTGAATTCATACTGTGAAGGACATTAGACAGTTTTTTCCACTATTTCAATCATTGTTCCTTTTCCTTTTTTCCTGCACTTCTCTTGTTCATTCCCCACGCTTAAACAAGTCCTTGGACATGAGCGTGCACCAGACGATAAGGCGACCTGAACACTAGAGGGCAGACTAGAAACAAACCATCAAGTTTATCACTCATCATTCAGCCACTGAATTCAATTTTTTTTTCCCAGTAATTTTTACTCTCTATTTTTGCATCCCTTGAGCAATTGGATTTATTTTAACTTTAAATATCTATGCCAATGATCATAATTGCATAGCATTTTATTTTCTCTTAAATATTCCTTGTGAACCAAAGCAGGAAACTTCATGAGAAGGTGTCCCTGCTCACTGCAGGGGGGTTGGACTCGATGACCTTTGATGGTCCCTTCCAGCCCAAGCCATTCTATGATTCTATGAGAAGAAAAAATCTGATTCAGACTTCCAGGTTGAAGGACTGTTGCTTACATGCTTCCTGCAGCTGATGGGAAATAGCTTATGGCAATAAGACTATACATAGAGTGAGCTCTAGTGCAGATCAAACCACAAAGATTCTTAACACCTTTGTGCATATGCTGGTACTGCAAGCATATCTGAGTGGCAGTGACCAACACCCAGGGCTAAATGTTTACACATTAAAAATGAGATTCACTTGCTTGGCACTCATTTCACCGCATGCTTCCTTGTTCCAGTCTGGTTCTTAGTTTCTTCTACCCCTGTAAACACTGATGTGCAATTATGTGTCCCCCCTCCTATAACCTCATACACTGAGTTTCCTGCATTTGGGTGATAACGATGAGATTTCTATCACTCCTAGCCATTGGTGGTCTCCGTTAGAGAGGCAGTCACATACACAGCAGAATTGACATGTACATCTATGCACATTAGAGGGTTTATTTCCCTCGTGCTGCCAGAAGCAGCCAGCCCATAAACGTCTGAGACAGTTCACCTCATATCTCAGGACAGCTTGAGCTAATACTTTTTTAAAAAGTCAGTCACAGCCTCACAGAAAGCTCTGAATCACACTTGGGGCAAAGCAATCATGCTTAACTCTTTTGCATATCCTTAGCATGTCTCTTCTCACCACGAGGAACCTAGCAGACTGTTGTAATTCAGAGGGAAGTCTCAGTACTATTTACAAATGCACCTCCTTGTGCAGCACTGCTCTCTCAGCATAAATGCAAATACGGACTCTGCAGTATCTCACGCACATAACATTTAGTGCTATGCAGATCATGCCTAGATGTTTTGGGAAGCTGCTTTCTTCTAAATGCTCAAATAAATTAAAAAATCTGCTATTCTTCAAGCCATGATTTTTCCTGGCAAACCTCAGTGCAGGGTCACTCAGAATATATCTTGTGGATTTATGCAGGCAGAGGAAATAAAAATAGCCAGTTTCTGCTGGCTGAGTGCATAGGCAGAGACATGAAGCTGTATTAGTGTGGCTCAAAGTCTGAACTAATATACCTCAAGGGCTCTCGGAAGGACTTACTAACTTGGGTACAGACACATGTATCCATGTTGTATGACCTCTGACTCAGAGTGGGCTCTCACAAGCATGCAAAAATGCAGACCAGAAATTCATGCTTTCAGTCTCTTCTAGGCCAGCAAGGAGAGCCAAGACACTTCACTCAGCCATCTGAAAGTGGAGAAAAAATGTAACATGAGCATGACAAACCCTCAGGCAGGGTGAAATGGACACATCAATTGATCCCACAACAGGTGCCATTTCCCCCGTGGTAAAACACTAAGGATATGGAGATCCCTTAAAAATCACTCTGAGAAGCCTTGTAAGAACCAGATAATATGGTCATTCCTGCATTTCTCTGTGGTGGGTTAGCCTTGGCTAAGTGCCAAACTCCCACCCAGCTGCTTACTCACTCCCAAGAAGCTCCTGGTTTTGAGGAGCAATAGGTCAGGGTGAGAAAATAGGATGGAAAAGCTCATGGGTCTAGATAAAGACAGGGAGATCACTTACCAATTACTATCATGGGCAAAGCAAACTCAAACCAAAGAAAATTAATTTAATTTATCACCAATTAAAACAGATTCTGATAGTGAGAAACAAAGACAAACATTAAAAACCTGCCATTCTTCCCCCCAACTTTTCCCCAGGCTGAAGGTCACCCCTTCACTCCCAAGTCCTCTCCCCCCGAGGGGCGCAGGGGGTGGGGATGGGGGTTGCAGTCAGTCCCTCACAGCCCCTCTCGGCCGCTCCTCCCTCCTCACACCTCTCCCTGCTCCAGCGCGGGCCCTTCCCCGG
>JAVKLA010000027.1:48306765-48318260 GCA_034782735.1 Sagittarius serpentarius
ACCTCCCTCGCCCTGCTGGCCACCCCTCTCTTGATGCAGCCCAGGAGACAGTTGGCCTTCTGGGCTGCAAGCGCACATAGCTGGCTCATGTGAAGTCTCTCGCCCATCAGGACCCCCAAGTCCTTCTCTACAGGGCTAGTCTCAATGAATTCTCGCAGTCGGTACACATGTCTGGGTTTGCCCTGTATCGAGTGCAACACCTTACACTTGGCCTTGTTGAACCTCATCAGGTTGTCATGGGCACACTTTTCAAGCCTGTCCAGGTCCCCTGTCTCTTCTGACTAATGTACCTGTAGAACCCATTCTTGTTATTTTTCACACCCCTCGCCAAGTTCAGTTCCATCTGAGCCTTGGCTTTCCTGATCCCGTCCCCACACACCTGGACTGCATCCCTGTATTCTTCCCAGGCCACACATCCCTACTTCCATTGCCTGTACATGTCCTTCTTTTCCCTCAGTTTGACCAGCAGGTCCTTGTGCAGCCAACTATTTCCAACTATTGGTATTACCTAACCAATTTATTCTCAGCCACCTATTTAGCCATTCTGCAATGCTGCTATCATTTTCCATTCAGTGACATGTGCCAACTGACCACCCTCCACCAGCCTTGCATCAGCCAAAACCACGTTTGAAAGCCTCACCCCCTTCTGAGAAAGCCCAGCTAGCTCAGCTTCAGCCTTTCTGATGTGAAATTTCCCCCAGAGCTTCCTTGCCATGGATATCAGACATTGACCCTGTGTGAATGGCATTCAAATAGAAATGCTTTTTCCAGTCTCCCTGTACACTGCAACTCTATTTTTCCATTAAAATCTTTGCAATCCCATTCAACAAACATACATCTATCCATCAAAATAAGAATCTTCACATCTTTCTAAAAATCTACCTCTCACTCCCACAAATCTCAGTATTTTCCCCCAAGATCTTTACTTGTCAGTATTTTTTTTTAAATCAGATTTATAGAAGCCAATTGTGGCAGCTTTGTGAAAATGTCTGCAAGAGGGAAGGAGGAGATGTGCAGAAAAAAAGTAGATCTTCACTGCCCACACCATCTTTCCAATCCATTCCTGCAAGATCTCTTTACTATCACAGAGCACTCTCTAGGGAAACACCTCCTCAGAAAGTGGACTTCAGTGGGCTCAGGAAAGCGCAGCTAAGTGGAAAACAAATTTTGTAGTGACCTACACAGCCATGCCAAATGTGATAGTCTGGAACTTAATGAGCTGCTGTAAAAGTTCCCTGAAGACTGTCCTGGCCACAGTGTCCAGGGCTCCAATTTCGGAAAAAACAACCATGTCTCACTCATACCCTTGACCTCAACTTAAGCCGAGAGATGGGGGTGAGAGACAGGAACCTCTGCTTCCTTTACACCATGACCTCCAGGAATGACACTACTGTCACCTCTTACCCCACTTGTATTTGTAAGCAATTCACTATACTCACTCTCGCCCTCCATTTGAGGTTTCAGAGTGACCCAGAGAAAGAAATAAGCTGCATATTAATTAAATCCACATCTGCTACATAAATATTGCTGCTGCCAGCACTGCAGAGAAATGATATAAAAGGACCCCAGGCCATTAGAGAGAAATTCACTTGATTTCATTCCAGTGCTGCTGACTCAGAGCTGTCTCCCCTGCTCTTGGTCTATCTCTTTGGCTTGCCCTCTTGACCCTATCACTCCAGAGTTTCTGACTGGCTCATTTTCAGCCTAATTCTCTCCTCCTTATTCAATGCCTGTCATATCCATGCCTGTTTCCCAAGTACAGCAAGAACATACTTTTCACCCTCCATCTTAGAACTCATGAGTCCCTCTCCATGCATTCAGACTTTGATGGCACACTCTGTTTTGCAGTTTTAATGGCCCTGTTTCATTGGGTGAGAGATGTGTTAGTACAGAAAAACAGGGCCATGACGTGGACTCAAATGTTAACTGCAATCGTTCATGACTTTTAATTGTTAGCACATGCACGCTCTGGTGTAATTAGAATGTCAGTTAGCAGCATTTCAGGCAGGCTTAGGAAGAGTGCTTGTCAGAGACCGTTCCCTGAAGGCAATGTGGGCTGAGGAAACGGGAGGAGAGGGAGTTTAGTTGTGTGGGTACAAGCAACACCTTGCCATTTGACCTCAGGGATGGAGACCAATGCCTGGCCTGTTTTATCTAGATATACCGCTGCACCCTTGCAGTCTAGTTTCTTCTGTTCCTGTTGAAAACCACCTTGATGTCTTTACAGTGGATCCATTTGCTGCTGGATGTGGTCTTACTCGTCTGTTGTGACAAAGTAGCCCCTTTTCCTTCTGCTATTGCACTGAGCCCTCATTCAGTTGTTTTGTGTTGTAACTCCTGTATCTTCTTGAACACTTTGCCGCTGGTCATGTCTCTCCAGGACCTGTCCTCAGCTCACCCCTTTGACACATGTGAGCTTTTCTTTGATGACAAACACTCACCCAGCATTTGTCTCTGTCTCCCAAACCTGGCAATTCCCAAAAGCTCAACTGGCCTCTTCCCAATTTTGCATTCACATCTCCATGCAGGCCTTCAAGCCGCCAACTCTAACAAGAGGTTCACTTGTCTTTCACATCTGACAGATTCATTTACACCCTTGTGTGACAAGATCAGAGAGCTCCAATACTATTTTCAGTAGGATTTTCCAACAAGGAAAAAAAATCGTATAAAAAATAAAAATTAAAAAATCAGGCCTCTTAACAGTTTTCTCCATCCTTCTTTCACCATCAGTTGATATCTCCATCTAAGATGTGTACTGCAGCTCAGACAGGAACTGGATACAGGAGTTGTTCATTAGGATCAAGGGCAGCTCTATGCATGAAATAAACATTGGTACCTTAGTGGCCTTTCCCTCCCATAAAAATATCTGTTAATTGATTATCTTTTTTCTTCTACAGCCACAGTGGAACAACCTGTCTGTTGCTTTCTAAGTATCTAAAAGGTATATCTAAATTCTTTGATTTCTTCTTTTGCAGCATCTAGCAACATGGACAGTCCAACTCAAGCATTTGGCCAACTTTTCTCCATTACTGCAGCTACTGCACCCTTTGCTTCTTTCTGAGGTCTTCATTCTCTTCTTATTGTATTTAGAATAATCATTTAGGAAAGAAACATTTCTCCTGCCCAAAGCTTAATATTTGTCAGCCAAACTCTTTAACAACTTTTATTGTCTTCCTTTTGCCTGCAACACCTTTTTATCTTCTCCTTCCATAATGACCTGCTCCCACAGACCTGAGCCTGCCTTTCTTTCTTCACTGCTCTTTCCTGAATCATTCGATCATATCCCGCTTTTTGCTTTCCCACAGGAGCTTTCTGGCAGCATATACCTATCTATCTTCTTCATTAAAAACATGAGACATTTCATAGAAACACACATTTGATAAACATTGTTATACTATAATCTGAACCTGATTTGATTGAGAAGCAAATCTAGACACACAGAAGCCTTGGTGACTTTTTGTCAAAGGAGGCCCATGTTTTATTTTAAAATAAATACATGCTTATATGTCTAAATAAACACCCTGAAACTCCCAGTATTTTGATGTTCAGAGAGGTGTCCCATCTGCATTAGAAACAGACTCACATAGAAGCATTTTATAAGCTTTTTTTAAAATGAAAACACAGGCTTATATTTTTCCTATATTGCTACTTATACCTCATAAGCTGCACACCCTAACTTTTCATGTTATGTGTGTGTTTATGTTCGTTTCATTTATACTGGCAATTTATATGACACTGCAAGGATTGTTTGTGAAGATATGGAGTGATTAAGATAAAGCTACTTTCATTATTAATTACATCAAAGTATTTAATGATGCTCAATGTATTAAGTGACAGAAAGGTAAACCACCTTCTGGTGCTGTTGTTTCGGAAACAGGGATGTAGTAGGCAATACGCAGACTAATAACATTCACATCATCTCAGAAGTCTCATATAATTTTCATTCTTCCTAGCTCTTGTTCTTTGTGGAAGTGAAAGGTTCTTCTATGATAAATTCTCCATTAAGTTTACATTCTGCTGTTGCTTAATTATATTCAAACATTAATTAAAGAAGGGGTTAGTTGTATTGGCACTAGTAACTACTGAAGGTATGTGCATCTTGGTATTGCAGTCATTTCAGTTTCCTATCTCCAACAAAGGGATGTAAAATAACATATGGGATACTTCAATTACATATGTGTAAGTCTCATTTTCAGAAAAAATAAGCAACTGTTCTATCAAAAATCAACAGCTCAACCATCCCAAATCCTCTGGTCTTCTGTTCATGTTTACTTCACCTTAGACATCCTACCTTTGAAGCAATATCCACAATAATAGCAAGAAAACATATCCTCTTTACCTGTTTAAGCAGTAGTCAGCATCATTATTACAATCAGACTCAGTATGTACTTAAAAAAAGCTATGGTCCTATGCAGCAGTGCTGCTTTAGAGAGTTCAGCTAAAAAGAACATAGGTCAATGTGTCAAGGTTAGTTTCATTTCTGGGAACTGTAGGAACTGTTCGTAGCAAAACTAAGCGTTAAAATACCTTGTAGGACACTGGAGGATACAGCATGGATTAGAGCATACAGTGGACTGCAACTGGAGACACATCTACATGAACCTCTGCAAAACTGCAACAGAGGAGTCACTCTTCAGAAGTGCCAGCAAATCTGCATGCCTGCAGCACATGACACCATCTGACCAGAGTGGTCTTCTCCTAGCCTTTAAGACATTCTAGTCATCTCTTAAACACAGAGTTATTCTCCAGGTTCTCTACCTATTTTCAGTCTTTGTGGATGACAGTGGTGCAGTAACATCTTCAGCAGGGACAACCTGTCAGGCACACACCCACAACCGTTCTAATTTGGGTGTCAAGAAAAGCTGCATCAAATGCTGTGCCTATTTTAGGGATGCACAGTCCCCTCCACCACTCCACCCCTCCTAGATGTATCCGTTCACCATGCCCAAGTTCCTGCTGTGATCCAGTCTTTTAATAGCTATACAGCACAACCCAGTGAAGTCTGTCTGAAACTGTGTTTCTTCTCTCCTCTGAATCGTCCTGCTCGAGAAGTACATCATCGCAATTTAAAGGTTGCTTAAAACTTAACAATAAATAAATAGTTAAATAAATAAAAATAATCAGGTGTCCCTGCTCTCCAAGGAGTAAGCCTGCTCTTCAGATGATGGCTTAGGAATCACCCAGGGACAAGCATAGCTAGCCCACAATGCTGCAGAGATGCTGACAGTAATACAGTTGGACATTCCCTTTGAACGAAACTTGGCTGCTGGCATGCAATCTGTTTTGAGACAGTACCAAGAGGACAGCTCTGACAAATGCCTCGAAATTCAGTGCCCGTGGCCCTGCCCTTGCCATGCTGCAGTGTGTAGCAGAGAACGGTGACAGTTCACATGGCTGGCTGGCAGACACATTCACAATACATTAACATTTTGTTAGAATCCTGCCAAGTGTCTCTCTGGTCTCAGTGGGAACCAACCAACTGCTTCGGATACATTTGGATAGGACAGCTGCTTCATCAAAATATCCCATCTGTGGATGGTTTTACAGGGTACACAACATACTAATAGCCTCTTTCACTCCTTTCCAAATGTATCTTTCATGTTAGAAAAGTCTAGTTTAATCTGCATTTGTCCAGTCCTCAAGCATCTTGTGTCCAGTCCACAAGAAACAAAAGATTCTCATTTTTGCAATGTCCAACACAGAGATCATAAATTCCCTTCATCAGTCTTAGGGCAGCACCACCAAGACCTGGCTCATGCCTTCATTCTGCCTCCAGAAGTATGAAGGGATTTCAGTAATGGAAGGTCAAATTACCTTGACACATCTAAAAGTACTAGTCCAGCCACCACTGTGCACCCTAGCAGAACCTGTGAGGCAGCCCCTGAATTACCAAAGGTTGAATTAGCTCACCTTGATTAGTTTCGCAGAAGGTCTCTAGCTGTGGAGAGACTCCTGCTTCCCTGCAGGAGCTCCTGATGTGTCCTCAGATGTGTGTGGGGTCAGACAAGGGCAGAAACAGGAAAGTCAGCAAGAGCTTCAGCGAGAAAGTGCTTCCTCCTGACTCCCTTGGAAAAATAATGCAACCTGGATGTATAGTAACTCATCAGCTCTCTACTCTGCTATGTAGAAACACTGCGTCCCATTCCACAGTTCTGGGTCCTCCACTCCTGTTAAGACCTTGTTGACTCAGGGCAGCAATGAAAAAGATTTGAATTTTAGCCCAACCTGGTAAGTCTCTTGCCAGCTAATGAGACTGGTGCAAAGCCACAAAATTTGGTGTTCAACTCTGACATGCAGAAATAGAATTACAGGTAATGAAACATCTGTTTCCCACTGTGCAAATGGTGTTCCTTGGCCTACAATTGGCTGAATTGGAGTTGATAAAAGCTGCTCGCTGGAAGCCAAGGGTCCCACTGTTACAGCACTGTAGCAGTCCTGTGCCCCCTCTAACTCACACTACACTGGGCATAGTTTTCTAGACTCAAGTAGCCATGGGAAATAGTGAAGAATCAGGTAGTAAGTTGCTGTTCACATTAGGGTCCAGGGATCAGAAATGAAGTTAAAGGAAGGTTAAGATTATGAAGAAAAAAAGAAACAAAATGAAGAAGAAAGGTTAGGATGCAATCGGACTGCTGTTTTACCAGACAGCATATCTGCATGGCTGCTTAACACACTGCAGTGTGAGCCCCTTCCTACCTACTGCACGTTAAACTGAAAACATAGAGAGGAAGAGAAAGGAGGCACAGATTCAGAGATCAGCCTTCAGACAGAGGCAAGTTCTATTCAGGTTTTGTGCAGCATAATTTCAGAGAAAAAATCAGACGTTATCTTAGACAATCAATACAATAACTCTGAGCATAAATCCAAGTCAGCAAAGCAGCAACGATTTATGCACACAGCTGTCAGATCCATAGTATTAACTCCAAGTGTAACACAAAGAGCATTTTAGCTTACAGTCAAGAAGACAGACAGTATAGGGGAAAGCAGCAAGTTGAACATTACCTGTTCAACTGGAAACTAATCCTGAACCCTGTAAGGTCCAATTTTAAAGAGTACTGAAATGAACAGAAGCAGCTAAAACGGATCACAGAATATTACAGATACATCCCTAAATCAGTCTGCTAGCAAATCAGCAAATTGATCACGGTAAGAACGGACCATAAAGCAGTCTACATACACAAAAGGATAAATAAATTAGACTTCACTGATGAGATATTATCTTCTCCACCTCCAGTAGCAGTAGGCTATAAATCTGTCCATAACCTATTCTTAAATACTTCAATGTAAAATGTGTTACAGCCTGCAGATACATCCAGTAGAGGCTTACCCATTATAAGTGCCCAGTTTTTCCTTATTTCCTTATGGCTCTGATTGCCCTTGGCTGAAGGGCTCAGCTGTTTGTGAACCAAGAGCCAGCTTGGTGCAGAACAGCTGCGTAACCCTGATTCTTTTTTCCTAATAAACCTGTTGTTGGGAGGTAGTTGTGAACATGTCCATCCGCATGGTGAGAACACCCAGGAGTTAAAAACATGCAAGACCAGAAAAGTGAAAACAAATACAGAGAAGTAATAGCAGAGATGTATTAGCTAGCAGTTCCAGCAATCAAGAGGGAAAAAATATTGACACAGAAAAGTTATGAGACCCTGATTAAAATACAGGCAATCAGAAGATGGCAGCTCAGCAGCATCAGGGATCAGCCTGTTCTGGGGAGCAATGGAGATGAGCCCTTCCCCATCTGATTGATGAGTGCCTTGCCAACAGAAACACTGTGGTGAGCATATTAACGCTTAACCTGCTAGCTCATTAAATTAGATATCTACTGTGTATATTAGCCAACAAAGAATTGCTGTGTACTCGTTAAGTTGCCTACATCCTGCTTGAAGAGTCTCTGTGCACACACTAAAGTTGTCTGAATCAAGTATGCTGGAAAAGGAGAGTTACAGTCCACCCAGAAAATTGTAGTAGGCCAGGAAGTCGCCTTCTCTCTGTGCTTTCTACCACTTGCATAACACTTTTGTGTGCTCTGACCAAGAGACAGGCTAACTGAAATTCTGGCTCTGAAGCAAACCAAAAGGAGGAATGGGTCAAGGCAACAATGATTTATGGATCACTGCTGCTGTATTTCCTCCTCCCATCACAACTCTCATACTCCTGCTCATGTACAGTTTAAAGGATACAAAGAATCTTTGGCCCAAAGAATCACTGAGCAGTAAATTACATCCCTCAGTTCTGAAACAATTAGACACCCTCAAGCATCTTGCAGAAGAATGGGTGGCCAGCAGGGCGAGGGAGGTGATTGTCCCCCTCTACTCTGCTCTCATGAGGCCCCATTTGGAATACTGCATGCAAGCCTGGGGTCCCCAGCACAAGAAGGGTGTGGAGCTGCTGGAGCGGGTCCAGAGGAGGGCCACGAAGATGATCAGAGGACTGGAGAACCTCTCCTAGGAAGAAAGGCTGAGGCAACTGGGTTCGTTCAGCTCGGAGAAGAGAAGGCTCCGGGGAGACCTTATTGTGGCCTTCCAGTACTTAAAGGGAGCCTATGAACAGGAGGGGGAATGACTTTTCACACGGGCAGATAGTGATAGGACAAGGAGGAATGGTTGTAAACTAAAAGAGGGAAGGTTTAGGTTAGATGTTAGGAGGCAATTCTTTACTCAGAGGGTGGCGAGGCACTGGACCAGGTTGCCCAGAGGGGCTGTGGATGCCCCATCCCTGGAGGTGTTCAAGGGCAGGTTGGATGAGGCCCTGGGCAGCCTGATCTAGTGGGTGGCCCATGGCAGGGGGGTTGGACTAGATGATCTTTAAGTTCCCTTCCAACCCAAGCCATTCTATGATTCTATGATGATTTCATTTTTTGTGTTGGGGAGAAATCTAATCATTTATTTCTGCATGTCTCAAAAATCTGAGGAAAAAGAAAAAGCCACAAATCAAGCAGCTTCAGAAAACCAATCACTATGATGAAAACTGCAAGAAATATATAGCAAAACCTAGAAATATCAAAGTAAGCAAAAAAATTAAAAAAACCCACATAAATAAATAAAAGGCACTGAGATGTTCAGTGGTTCAAACAGTACTGTAAAATTAATAGTATTGAAACTTGGCTATCAAAAATTATAAAGAACACCATCCATATTTCTTTTTATTTTTGTATGGAAATAAAAATGCTAAAGCCTGATACAAAGAAAAATAATCTTTTTAAATCAAGATTTATAGATTGCCACCTGGCTCTTAATTTATCTCCTTTCTCTAATTAACAGGCTGTATCACTGGACGAGAAGAACATTAATGGCACAAGACAACAGTGTCATCTCCTACTACAGAGTAAATCCTGAAAAAAAAAATCAAAGCACTTGTTTAAAATAAATCAACAACCTTGGCTGAGCTGGCTGTCTGCATGGCAGATATTTATTGCCTCACACAATCCTTACAGAGGGACAATATCTGGCAGCATTAAAAATAAATTAAGAAAGGTACTTCCAGCAAAAGAAACAATTAATACTTCCTTTCTGGTTAAGGTAGAAACAGTCTCTTGAGCAGAGGGAGCACAAAATGGAAATGTGTTTAAATCACAGTGTGCAGCCATGAATTCTACCCTCAGTCAATTCTAGTGTCAGTTTAACAATATATATTGCTACTTCATTTTTATTTAATTTCATATTTCATTTTATTCAGGAAACACACTATATCATTTTTAAGGGCCAGTCATCTTGGAAGCCTCCTTTTTCAGGCACACAGTGCCTAGCTCTTTCTGGGCTCCAGTTGGAGACACTTTAGACATCATCCCACAGTCATCATGACCAGTACAAAGCACAAGGCACCAAAGTTTTTCTGCTGTGAGGCCCAAACGCATGGGGCTAAGCAGGACTTATGGGATACCTCCCAGCTACCATTCTTCCCCGTAGGAGGCACTGCACTCTCAGAAAGCTCAAATGTTTTCCAGTTTAGGCAGAAATGGCTCCTGCTACAGCTCTCGTCTCCCAACCTAGACCTGCTGGCAAGCATACATTTTCAGTGCTCAGCGCTCAGCGCACAAACTTGATAGACAGTCCAAAGTCAACTGTCATCCAGACATTCACATATGCTTTTTAAGTTCAGTGTAGTTGGATTAACAAAGGCTGCATTTTTAACCTTTACATCAGTATATAAAGGAATCCTGCAATCTCTTCTGCTAAAAATATAATTTCAATTGACACAGACTTATCTTTCGAGGGGAATTAAGTGCAATATTAACAAATATGCCAGTGTAGGTACTCTCAGGATAAATCTGAAAGGATTACAAAGTTTAGCAAAGGTCAAAGATATTCCAGTGCAGACATCTGTGGTTTCCAAGATAAGACCAGAGGGAACAATGCAATCATCTATTCTGAGGTACTGGGTGACATTAGACCCTTTCACTAAGTGCAGCAGGGAAAACCCTTCTTCCTTAGTGTGTTCCTAACTTTGAGTTCTTTAAACTGTCATTGAACTAGGTCAAATATTTTCTAAAAGTTATGATATTGACCTTATTTAAGATTGCATCTGGGCCAGCTGAGACTGGTGTTTATTCATATCAAGAGCTTTATAAAATAAATATTATTATAAAATAAACGTTCACGATCCTTTCCTCAGTTTCTGTGGCAGTTTTCAGGAACAATGAAGATCAGCAACTTCAAGCAATGGTATAACAGTTCAGCTTTGTTGTCTTTGACCAAAACACCATCCACTTTCCTAGAGAAGAACAAGTCTGATTTTTCAAATCTCAGTGCCCAGCATCTCACAACAGTCAGGACAATCCTTGGTGCCTGCGGTAACTCTCTCCCTGCAATGCTGTACAGAGTGTGGGTACCAACTGAAACAAAGGATGACAGTCTCAGAAATCAGTTCAGATTTCTTGGAAGAGGAAAATATAATTTTGTGGTCCTTTCATTTTATTTTTGCTTTCCTAAGAACTTTTGGGATAAGCTTTATGGGGTAATGATAAAATCACCTTTTAAAAAAAATCCATTCTAGAGTAAATGTTCATTTTAAAGAAGAAAAAAGTTTCATTTTAATAACATTTTTTACCTTGAACATTCAACGTACACCAGAAAGGATTCCCTAACATCCAGACAGGGCCTGTGTGCGGAGAAAATAAAATAAAATAATCTGCTCAAGAGTTCATATGAAACATTACACCTAGCTGTTGGATCACTACTGTAAGTATACTGGGTTTACGCAACAAGGTTTTGGCAGCGGGAGGGGAGGGCAGGGGTGGCTTCTGTGAGAAGACACCAGAAGTTGCCCCCGTGTCAGACAGAGACAGTTCAGCCAGCTCCAAGACAGACCCAACGCTGGCCAAAGCTGAGCCCATCAATGACGTTAATAACGCCTCTGTGATAATGTATTTAAGAAAGGGTAAAAAACGCAGTGCAGCAGCTGTGAGAGAAGAGTGAGAACACATAAGAGAAACATCTCCGCAGACCCCCAGGTCAGTGCAGAAGGAGGGGCAGGAGGTGCTCCAGGCGCCGGAGCAGAGA
>JAVKLA010000027.1:48318360-48332327 GCA_034782735.1 Sagittarius serpentarius
CACTGTGCATCACTTGTCTTGTGTATTCCAATCCTTTTATTATTATTTTCACTTTATTGTTGTTATTAGTGTCATTGCTAGTTTCTTCCTTTCTGTTCTATTAAACTGTTCTTACCTTAACCCACAAGCTTCACTTTATTTTCCCCACTGGGTGGTGGTGGGGAAGTGAGTGAGCGGCTGCGTGGTGCTGAGTTGCTGGCTAGGGTTAAACCATGACACTAACCAACCTCAACTCAGCATATCCTCATAGGGGAGGTGCACCTGTTCCCTGACCATCTTCATGGCCCTCCTCAAGCAGATCCATGTCTTTCTTACACTCTGGGCCCCAGGGCTGAACGCAGTACTTCAGGTGAGGTCTCACGAGAGAAGAGTAGAGGTGGAGAATCATAGAATCATAGAATGCCTTGGGCTGGAAGGGACCATCAAACGTCATCAAGTCCAACCCCCCTGCGGTGAGCAGGGACACCTTCAACTAGATCAGGTTGCTCAGAGCCCCATCCAGCAAATCACCTCCTTCAACCTGCTAGCCACACTTCTTTTGATGAAGCCCACAATGTGACTGGCTTTCTGGGCTGTGAGTGCACATTGCTGGCTCATACTCAGTTTTTCATCCACTAATACGCCCAAGTCCTTCTCTGCAGGGCTGCTCTCAATCCATTCTCCTCCCAGCCTGTATTTGTGCTTTGACCCAGGTGCAGGACCTTGCACTTGGCCTTGTTGAACTTCATGAGGTTTGCACGGGCCCACCTCTCCAGCCTGGCAAGGTCCCTCTGGATGGCTTCGCTTCCCTCCAGCGTGTTGACCACACAGCTTGGCATGGTCAGCAGACTTGCTGAAGGTGCACTTAATCCCACTGTCCGTGTTGCCGACAAAGATGTTAAAAAGTCCTGGTCCCAATACAACCCCTGAGGATCGCCAGTCATCACTGGTCTCCACTCAGATATCAAGCTGTTGACCACAACACTTTGAGTGCCACCACCCAGCCAATTCTTATCCACCGAGTGGTCCAACCATCAAATCCATGCCTCTCCAATTTAGAGACAAGGATCTTGTGTGGAACAGTGTCAAATGCTTTGCAGAAATCCAGGTAGATGATGACATCCATTGCTCTTCCCTTATCCACCCACACTGTAATCCCATTGTAGAAGGCCACCAAATTTGTCAGGCATGATTTGCCCTTAGTGAAGCCATAATGGCTGTCACCAATCACCTTATTTTCCATGTGCCTTAGCATAGTTTCCAGGAGGATCTGCTCCATGATCTTGCCAGGCACAGAGGTGAGACTGACTGGCCTGTAGTTCCTCGGGTCTTCCTTTTTCCTCTTTATAAAAATGGGGCATATGTTTCCCCTTTTCCCGTCAGTGGGAACTTTCTTGGACTGCCCTGACTTCTCAAACATGATGGATAGTGGCTTAGCCACTTCATCCACGAGTTCCCTCAGGACCCACGGATGCATCTCATCAGGTTCCATGGACTTGTGCACCTTCAGGTTCCTTAGACAGTCTCAGACCTGCTCTTCTCCTATGGTAGGTGGTTCTTCATTCTCCCAGTCCCTGCCTTTGCCTTCTGTGACTTGGGCAGTGTGGCCGGAGCACTTGCCAGTGAAGACTAAGTCAATAAAGTCATTGAGTACCTCTGTCCTTGCTTCCACCCTCTGTAGGCTTTTTTTTTATGTTTGAGTCTGTCCTGGAGCTCCTTGTTCATCCATGCAGGCCTCCTGGCATTTTTGCTGGACTTCCTCTTTGTTGGGATGCATTGCTCCTGAGCTTGGAGGATGTGATTGAATATTAACCAGCTTTCTTGTGCCCCTCTTCCCTCCAGGGCTTTATCCCATTGTACTCTACCAGGCAGATCCCTGAAAAGGCCAAAGCCTACTCTTCCGAAGTCTAGAGTAACAAGCTTGCTGTGTGCCCTCCTCATTGCCCTAAGGGTCTTGATATCCACTATTTCATGGTACTGCAGCCAAGGCTGCCCTTGAGCTTCACATTCCCCACCAGCCCCTCATTGTCAGTGAGAACAAGGTCTAGCATAGCACCAGTCCTCATTGGTTCTTCCATCACTTGGAGAAGGAAGTTATCATCAATGCATTCCAGGAACCTCCTGGATTGCTTATGCCCTGCTGTGTTGTCCCTCCAACAGATATTGGGGTAGTTGAAGTCCTCCATGCGGATCAGGGCTTGTGAACATGAGGCTGCTCCTATCTGTCTACAGAGGGCCTCATCTGCTCGACCTTCCTGTTTGGGTAGCCTGTAGCAGACCCCTATTATAATGTCATCTGTCCCTGCCCTCCCTTTAATCCTGACCCATAAGCTCTCATTCAGCTCCTCATCCATTCCCAGGTGCAGGTCCATGCACTGCAGCTGGTCATTGACAGAGAGGGTGGCACCCCTCCTCATCTCCCCTGCCTGTCCTTCCTAAAGAGCCTATATGTTTCCATTCCAGCACTCCAGTCATAGGAGCCATCCCACCACCTCTCTGTGATGACAATAAGATCATAGCCCTGCAAGCGTGCACATGCCTCTAACTCCTCGTTTATTCCCAGGCTATGTGCATTTGCGTAGAGGCATTTAAGTTGGGCCCCCGATGAAGCTGACTTACTGGCTGGAGTGGCTGGAATTCCTTTGGGCTGCTCTTCAGGTGCTCTCCTGCTCCCTGTGATCCCTCTCCAGGCTCTGGGCATCTATTGCTGGCACTGGCATCAAACTGGTAGAAGTGGGATGGATTGAGGTTCACGTCCCCCAGCAACTTTAGTTTAAAGCCCTCTTCACCGGCTTGGCAAGCCTAATTTGATCATGAGGCTGGCATGCAGTATTACAACTGAAATTTCTGCATTTTCTTTTTCCTTTTGGCTTTGTATTTCTTTTTCCTTTTGGCTTTGTATTTGTTTTGTTCACCCTGTTTTTCATGTGCATTATTGCAGAGGAACTGCTGACAGTTTGATATTAATTTTATTAATAATTAAGTCACTACTTTTTATTAATAATTAAGTCACTACTTCAGATGTGGGACTATCACAGCAGGATTAACTAAATCATAAAAGCAGAGTCCATACAGCATCAACCCCCTCTCTTTTTCACATCCCAGAGGCAGATGGCAATATGAAACGAATTTTCTCATATTGTTAAAGCTTATGCTTTTTCACCTGCAAGAAGGATTTTTGCTTTGGTTCAAGGAGATAACTGATTTTACAATTACAATGGAAAAGATGAATAGGCTCTACATCAAGGTGACTAATATGTTCTGTGAGTTTGTGAAAAGCAGGGTTTTCTTCTTTCTTCTTTCTTTTTTTTTTAAATTAAAGTGTCAAGAATTAGTTTTGCTTTGCATATAGCCTTGTGCTAAGACACATGTAGATTATTAACATGAATTCTTGCAACACAAATGTATAAAGATACAATCCCATGTTGGAGATGGTTTTTATCCCACACACAGACTGGGAGCTCCCATGATATTGGGGTATGTTAGACTGGTGCATGACACATTTCTGAATTTCAGGCTATCACATGATTATTGCCTGTGGCAAAGCACTGAACATGATGCAGACAGAACTTTCTCAAGATCCTTGAGATACAGCAGAAAATGAACCCCTGCCAGAACAACGCAACAGAAGAGTTGGGCAAGAACAACTGGGAGATATGAATCCTTGTACAGGATTTCCCTCTGCAAAGATGCTTCTTTAGGGTGATAGAGTATATCACATGCAAGCTATTAGTCTGAGGATGAGGTTAAACCCACTGTTATATCGTGAAGGATACATCTTACAGTTGAATGATATCAAATGGGCCCCACAAACGCAGAAAAGCCATTTTTAGTTCTGATGCAGGTAGAAACAAATAAGGCTCTTACTGCTTTCGGATACATTTCAATGAATAGTCATGGAAAACTGTCCCCTCCTTGTGGCTGCTATGGCAAAAGCAAATTTCTCCCAGACAACCTACTTTCACCCCCCGGCAGCTCTTGGGCTGTATTTGAAAGCTCTTGCAAGGTGAACCCCAGCATGGACAGCCAGTACATCACTCCCAACTTCCTCTTGTGATGCTTATCCTTCTCCCTTCTACCTTTTGAGGCTTCTCCAAGTTCGGTCCCAAACAGACTTGTTAACTAACACAAAAACACTGTTCCAAAAAAACCTGCATGGGAAAAAGTCATTCCAGGCAACTTCCTGAGACAGATAAGCTCTTAAAAAGCCATTTACTCAGCATTTTCCTTAGTCTTTGAGCTCTGCATAGTAATATTGTTAAGGGGAATGTTGTGACTGTACTAATGACTTCCTCCCAACAAACAATTTAACAAAAACAAGGGGATCAAGTTTTTTGGGTTCTTTCTGATATGTTCTGCATCTGAACAATGAACCACACCCTTCCTCCTCATAGACATAAGACAATAAAACCTTTTCCTCACTCATAAATGAGACTGGATTTGAGTTGTGAATGACTGACAATAAGCTATTAAGCCTCCCAAGCCATTCTGGTTTTTTTTTTCCCTTCATTCGTTTTTCTCTAGAGAAACTCTGAAGGATGCCCCACATGATCCATTGGAATTTAATCACACCAAATAAATGGCCAAGTGCAATCTCAATCCTTCTAGCTAATTTTTTTTATTAACATATTGGTTAAAAATTGGTTTTCTTTTACTGTACATCATATCGACTATGCATTAGATCTTCACAGCAGTAATGGGAATGTGGACAGCATCTTCCATTATTGAGCCATTTAATATAAAAGGATGTCTGGAACAGATTAGATAGCCATGTCAAACTAGTATGAAGCTGTTAAAAAAGTACTATTGTTTAAGTTGGGGTTTGGGGTTTTTTGTTTCTTTTGTTTGTTTGTTTGTTTGGTTTTTTTTTTTTAAAGTCTGTACTGGTGCCTTTATTACAATGACAAATTTCATGCAGAAGACTAACTTGTGGTAACTTGTTCACACAGCCTTATGTAGAACCAAGGTTTATGCTTTTGACTTGCTTTTCTAGCATCATAAATCTATAGTAATTATTGCTATTTAAATGCAAGTTGAGCTTCCTTCCACTCACCACAGGCTCAACTCCTGTGTTGGTCTTTATTATGAAGTAGTTGTGAGCTTTCATCCAGCTGGTCTCCAGGTCACGTAGCTGTATATGCATGTACTCACTTTGAGAGCTATTCCTCTACTTTGTTTACAGAATATCTCTGGTACATGGTACAGCCTGTGTTTATCTGACTGTCAGTGCTGTGATTATGCAGATCCAGAGCCCACTGGTGAGTAATAATTAAGCCTAGCTGTTCTGTCCATATCCCACAGATTAAAATTGCCAAGGTACAGAAGGTAGACAGCCTAGAACCTAAATTGTTGGACATCTGATGCACTTTTACACAATATGCAAGTCAGCCTTAAGCTTCACAATGAAGTCATCTTTTTACGATACTGTCTCATTGCCTTTTTTTTTCCCCTTGCACACCTTTTCACATCACTAACAGTTAGCATTGATGAAATATATAGTTTAGCTTTATTTAGCAATTGTTCTCTTGAAATCCAAAGGAACTTCGCAGTACTACTGTTACTCGGTTGCCATTTTCTTTTTGGGCCTGACAACATTTGCTGTTTTTCTTAAATTACTCCACTGCAGAAAGAGAGGTCTGAAATGAAAATTCAGTTTTCATGTAGCATATTTAATCCTTATTGTTAGAGAAAAGTCTTTCAAATGTAATCCCTAAAAAATGAGAGTCAAGATAGAAAAAGAACCTAGTATAATTTAGCTCTGTGAATTTTTAACACTTCAGATTGACAACTCTGAAATAAGAGCATTTGATTGTAGCTGCTTCTAAAAAAAAAAAAAAAAATCCAACAGACAAACATAGGCATGCCTGCTTTCACTGATTTCTATCCCTTTTCCATGTGTCTATGTTCATCTTTCACTAGCTGATCTCTGTTACTAATGAACTCTCTAGATTCAATGGACTCTCAAGAACAACTCTCAAGTTGTCCTGAAAATGGTTTGAGTTCAGTCCCAAGTTCAGGATGCACAAGACACTATCGAAAGCATTTTTATAGGATCCATCTCTTTACAAAACATTATTCAGTTAATGCATAAGCAGGCCAACTCGAACACAAAGACAAACAGGAAAGAGATTTAGAAAAAAATTCATTAAAGTGAAGGAGTCAAAGAGCTTTAAAATGTGGTTTACTTCACCTGTCACAAAAAAGATTGCTGTCTACAAACACTTGGACCAGAAGAAAAAGAAGTCTACTTATGCATTTCTCACAGAAAGATTAATCTATGTTTTATAACCGCACATGGTGCACATCACTGAAATATTTCTACATCCCAGATAGGAAAAAGAAACTCTTAGTCAAGTGGTTCCCAGGGTTTTTTAGAGCAAACCTTCCTGATACTCCATTATTCCCATCAGTCTGAGGTTCATCCATCCCAATTCCTCTCATCATCTCTGCTTTGGCAGGTTCATCTCCTGATCTAAGTCCTGTCCCCAGAACACCAACTCTCCTCGCACTTTGGTCTCTTCTCACCTGCAAAACATGTAGGTGATACTGGAAATCGATGGAAACAAGGGAGAGGAACAGAAAGCATTGAGCTACAAGTCCCACCAATTCACGTGATTAACTAGGCTGTAAGTAACTTCAAATCAATTTGGGCTGACTCTGAGGGAGGGCATAACTGTCTAAGCAGAGGTGGGAGGCTGTGTGAGAACACACAGCACAACTACCATTTCAAGACCATTCCCAGTCCCACCTCCTTCCTGGAGAACAGGAAGAGAAAGAAGGAAGGAGAAAGCAGAGTTATTGACCCATCCCAGCCTACATTTTACCTGCAAGATTTCTTGCCTTAGTGACCGAGTACACTGTATTAGACGACACACGTTAGTGAAGAAAGAGGAAAATTAAGGCCAGGGTAGAAGAACAAATCACCATGACTCCAAATGCTTCCAGAAGCACAAACGCTTTTAACACCTATTCAAATGAATCAATCTTTTTCTTTGAGTAACAGCAAAAAGCAATGCTGTTAAGTGCTATTTAAGATACTTTGACTGCACTGAAAATATTTACATCTTCTGCATTACTGCATATATTAATTGCTTTTGTAATTAACTGCCCTATAAAAGTGTTTGGTACTGATAGAGCCAACAATAGCAGATTGGTTTTAAGTTCTAATTAAACACAATCAGAATTAATTTAATAAGCTCAATTTTCAGTAAACATCAGGAAGTTTCCTCATTCAAATCAAGTCTTCTTCAAATAGGTTATGCTGGAGAAACTGGAGCTGCAACATCACTGATCACTGCTTACATGTCAGATCTTAATGCCTTTCTGCCTCTACCAGCTGGTCCAAGTCCAGTTCCCTCTAATAGACCCCAACCTTTAGCCATTATCTCTTCCCACCACTCCTCCAACCACTGCAGTCCTCCAGCACCACTTTCACATTCTCTACTGCCACCTGCTAGCTCTGCAATAACTTCCCAAAAATGTACACCATATAGCTTCCCCTGGAGAGAAGAGGTTGTATTTCCACAGGAAAATATTTTATGCACTAATGTTTCCATTAATTCGTTCTGAGTAACATGATCCTGTTGGCTTCTATGCCTTAAATTTATGGAAGATCAAAACAAGCTTTACTGTCCCAGCAAAAGAACATGAGATATGCCCCAAATGATCCTCAGTATCTGCCCTAGTTTTCCATTGTGATGTTTGTAATCTGTTCTCAGCACTGTGACAAATAGTACTACATATGGCTCTAATACCAGATTGGTGCTAATAAAAACAAGAGCGGTAATAATATTTAGAGTTTTCCCACTGGCTGTGATTGTGGTGGAGTACAAATGATGCCTGGAGACTGTGCAGAAGGAGATGGGAATTTTATTTTCTTCTTACAGATGATTCACACTGTCTTCTTTTGGCTTTAGGATTGCTCCCCTCTAGTGATAGCAGAGACAAGCGTAGCTGATTTCCTTTATGGCTACCACTTAGTGACACGTAAGTGCTAGTCGCTTTACCCAGAGAAGGATTTCAAATGCAAAACAAGTAATAGCATGGAAGGTGAATGAACAAGCAGACTCCATGAGTCTCATCCTTAGCAAGCTGAGCAGTTTGCTGATATGATATGCAACAACTGAAGATCTCCATCTGCACAAGAAAACCCCACTCTCTGAACAGCATACTGATGCCCACCTCACGTTCTGGGGGACAAGTTCTGTGAAAGGGATTTTCAAACTCAGTGGCTGAGATAAGGTTAGCTTCATGGTCTCAATGTGAGCCAGATTTCGCCTTTGTTGGAGATATTTTGACATACTGTAGCACTTCAGATACACTGCAGAATGTTAGACCCATCATGATTATATACAGGATTTCTTTATGACAATGGAGCTCTGCGCTTATTCCCAAAATCCTTCCACAGCATGTTGGCTGACTCAGTCCACATTTCAAGACACAGAGTATTTAGATATATACAGTGTAGATATACAAATACAATTAAAAGCTTAAACCTTTCTAGTAACAGTCTAGGGCAAACCTCATATTACTCCAAAGAAAGAGCCAAAACTGTCCTGGGGGATTGTGGTAAAAGAACTCATTTATCTCTGCTGGCTAAAGAGAGAGGTTAGGTGAATACCTCAGATCTTGACCATAACAAGGTAAGCATTCAAAACAAAAAAACCCAAACAAAACCACAAAAAAATCAAGCAGAATTAATCCCACCTGCTGGCTCTGTATCTGTCTTACACTCACAATTTACTTGCTTTGTGTGAGACAGCTTTTCCTGTCAGCCAAGGACCTGCCTTTGGGGAGAATCTCTGGAGTTACACTGTGATTGCAGAGTGCAACAGAAAGTGACTACACTAGGCGCTATTTTTTTTTTTTTTAATGTAGACACCTACTTTCCCAGATTGTGATAGACTTTTTATCTGTAATAATATTTTGCCTTCTATAGCACCTTGTGTCTCAGCATGTCAGAATACTTTGCAAACATTTAATTAAGCCTTATGATGTCCCACTGAGGTTGGCAGGTAGGTGTTTCATAATGGTATCAGATATTTAAAGTTACTTACACACACAGACACACAAAAACTGATCATTGGGTTAGGGGTGGAAGTGGGACCACAATATGGAAATTTCATTGCTCCTTCTCCAGCCTGACTACCTGAGGACTCTCGGACTTTGGAGGTTCTTGGGTGGACAGTGCTATGTCAGGCGGCAGTAAAGCTGACAGCTAGAGAGGAAGACAAAACAGAGTGTTTTATGGCAATATTCCCAGGATTTCAGGTGACAGAAGTCAGAGTGTCTAGCCTTTGGCTTCATTCACTGCCGGACAGAAGGGTATAAGATTATTCTCCATCTCTGAAGAGGCTACGGACAACCACAGCACCCAAGTGCAGTGTGTTCCATTCTGGCATCCAGAATGGCATCCCAAAACAGAACAGCAAGGTCAAATCCTCACCCACACGAGCTGGCAGAGCTGCAAGCTGGCATATTACACGCAATTCTCAGACTTCCCCTGGGCTCCCATAATCTTTGGCCACAGCACCTGTCTCACTACATTACAGACATATGTGCATCTTTGGACAACAGAAAGGAGGAAATAAAAGCAAGGAAGTTGACACTGAGATCATACGTATGCTCTATAGTGAAGTCTCAGCCCACTAACAAATGAAATCAAAACTCATCTGGGGATTTACCCACAAGTCCCATTCATCATAATCTTTGTGTCTAAAGCTAACTCTTAAAATCCTACCTGAATCTATCATTTTTCTTCTGCTCCAGAAGATTTCTGGTAACCCACTGGCTTGCAGAGGTGGCTTAAGAGTGCCACAGGACTTGTGTCTGCTCACAGTGGGTTTCTGTCTTTAGCTGGTATCTTTAGCTTTGTTTGTCGTATTCCAGTGACATGAAGTCAGAGCTGGCAATTTCGTAGATGGCAAAATTTTCTGTTCGCTGCTCAAGAGACTTAGCTCTGAATCCCAGCCCAGGACAGACTTCTTCAGTCATATGAGCCAAGTCACTTCTCTGTCACATGCTATGGCACCCAATCTTTAAAAACATGGCAACAGAACTTCCCTGCCCTGTAGACATGCTCTGAAGTAGGGCATACATGAAATTAATAACATTTTGCACAGGTACTGATGAGCCAAATGTTACCTAAACTCTGTATTTAGATAAACAAAGAACTCTGAAAGTGACACAATCCTTTAATTGCCATGGTCTTAATTCCTCTACCTCAGCTTTCCTATCTAACAAGACATGCAGCAGCATCTGTAGGAGAGGTCAGATGTTCAGGGATCCTTGTGTACCTTCCATACTGCTGCGCTGTTACAGACTGCTTAAGCATCTTACTTATTTCTTTTATTTATCCCTTTTTTTCCATAATCCTTTACTGAGTAACAGTACAGGGAACAAGAAGTCCAAAGGACAGAGAGGAAAGGAACACCTGCCAGATAAATATAACTGGTATATATGCAGCCACCTGAGCCAAGCAGGGTGGGCAATTAACTAAATCAATCTCTTCCAAGTTCTCTGGATGCAAAATGCAATTGGGACATTCTAGTCAATCGCTACATACAATAGATTTAAAGATCTCTTAAAGAAAGAGACTACTGCAGGATTTAATACATCTTAAGGATTTTTATCTCTGCTTGTAGAGGAATGTTGTTAGGGGCTATGAAATATC
The DNA here is from genome assembly GCA_034782735.1 of Sagittarius serpentarius. Lineage (NCBI taxonomy): Eukaryota > Metazoa > Chordata > Aves > Accipitriformes > Sagittariidae > Sagittarius > Sagittarius serpentarius. Next base: position 48,329,012 of record JAVKLA010000027.1, read on the forward strand.
TTTACCTATTCCACAAGCACGCTTTGCGTTAGTAGGATGCCCTACAAGTAATTTGGCTAATGTGCTGCATTTGGAGAAGGCCAACAAGAGCCAGGTAAAGAGCCACAAGAAGTAGATTTTCTGTCATTTCTTAAAAGCTCCAGTCTGCTTTATCATGTCCCTATTTTACAAATGTATATGCTGACATTTCTAAGTATGATTTATGGTGGCTTGCTAAATGCAGAAGATTGCTTAAAATAACCATCAAACACAGCCTAGCCTAGCTTTCCTGAGAGCTAGAGGCTTTTTAGTGGGACTAAGTGCCTAAAACACATTTGAAATAAAAAGCATTTAAAATCAGGGTACCCTTTTCAACAGTATCATGACAAAAGGCCTTAAATAACCTGCCTAGAACCTTGCATGGAGACCACAACTATTACCAGTCCTCTTCTGTTACTGCACACCTGATTCTAATTCTTTCAATTCTTTTTTGTGGAAAAACACAGCCTTAACAAACATGTCACTGATAAGCAAAGCAGCAACTAAAACACTTTCTGCTGGAAAACCTTGGATATACCACCAAAAAATAAAATAAAGTAAAAAGTAAAATAAAGTAAAATAAAGTAAAATAAAGTAAAATAAAGTAAAATAAAGTAAAATAAAGCATAAAAAGTAAATGCTCACTTTGAGAAAGATTTTGCATCCTGCTACTGAGAGAACACATAGTAGCTCTGTCTTTGATTACTCTTGAGAAGCAATGCAGGGACCCATACTCTGTAGGAGCTACAACACGCTTGCAGGTGAGGACAGACACCAGATAGTTCCCTTCCTATCTCATTGCATTTCTTGAAGCTGAACACCGATGTAAAGTGAGTAGGATGGGGCTGTTCAGCAAAACACAACATTCTCTGGAAACTATTTGCAGGAAATGTAAATTGAAAGGTACCCACTAACTTAAGCTGGGACCAGAATAGATGCCAAAATGCTCTACAAAAGCAATCTGTGTGACAGTTTAGACCTGACTCTCCTTCCCATAGATGTGAGCATCTCTAGGAATTTGGGGCCATTTCAGACTTGTGGGAAACTATGTGTGGGAATATCAGCAGCAGGTCCCAGAAGACTTAAAAGCAACTTGTCAAATTCTTGCGAGATTCTCAATTCACTTTTTCAGATCAAAAAGTTTCAAGAAAGGCAGAGTCTTCCTAGATTCACCTGTTAAGGATGGCGTTTCCTTCGGGACTTCCGATGGATGCAGCACACTGATGAAATGGAGGAGGAACCACAGGAGGATTCATAAAATGTATCATCCCTTTAGCAGGCAAATTTGCCCTTGTTTGCAAGAGCAGCTCTGGCTAGTGAAGCTATGAGTGTCACTCCAACTGCAGCAATCACTACCAACCAACGCAGTACCTAGCCTCCCCTTTACATCTGCACCACTGTGCTCTGAGCACAGCTAGAAGACGTTGCAGAGCTGTTAACGTCTCATCACTCAAGTGTCTCTTCACTTGTCTCAACACAGGTTTTGGTTTTCTGCATGGAGGTACCAGAGACCAGGTGGTCCTACAGTGGTGCTGAGCCCCACCACATAATTTGCCCTGGAGCAAGCAGGGACCATCCTGTTCTGCTGCTCTGCCAATGGAGCACCCCTGTCTATCTGTTCAGAGCCTCAGGACCACCCATTGAGTGGGAGATGATGTGTCTAGGGTGCTGGGGTCATCAAAAGGAAGACTGAGGCATTTGGGGAGATGTTTGAAAGAGAAGTCTAGAAGGCAAAAAAGGAAGGGAAGAGCCTTTGTGCATGGGGGAACCTTTTCTCTCCCTACACTCAGTTGGGGTTTTACTGGTTTTCCACCCCCCTCCAATCTTTTAACATGGAAGAATACTTCATTTGGAAGGGGAAAGCAAAGATATATTTCACCAGGCAGCTAAAACCCAAAGTGTAACCCCCTTGCTCCCTGAAACAGAGGGGTATGCAGGTGTCTTAACTCAGAGTCCTGAGTTCAATTGACTTGGAAGGATATTACGAGAATGTGCATTGACAATTTAAAACCACCCAGAGACATTTTGATTTGCCTCTAGCTGAGGACAGGGAAAAAAAAAAAAAAAAGAAAAGAGCAGTCATAGGGACAAACAGTCCTTTCAGGACATCAGCCTGAAATAGGTTTCACATAATCTTTATATTCTGCAAAGGTGAAACAAATCTGACGGACAACAGACAGGACACAGCAACCCAGACTACCATAGGTCCATTTTCTTTCTACATCATCTGTCTGAAATAGCCTTGTGAGGGCTTCATGTCATTTGTTACCTCTACCTACACATACCTCCTGGGGAAGGGCCTGGATAAAGATTTGCATCCCTGCAAATTCTTCATAACTGTCTGATACCAGCAGTATCAGGTAACCTCCTCAGTTTCATGCAGAAGTGAGACTGACAGACAGAACAGAGAGCGAGAAGGAAGAGCATCATGAAGGTCTTAAGGCATATAAGACTGGGGAAAAAAAAGCAGAGGATGAAATGAGGGAGGATTCAGGAATTCCCAAAGAGGAAGGCTGGGGTAGACGTCAGGGCAAACTTGAGCTGAGGGTGGTTGGAAGGTTGAAAGACAAGTCAGAGCAAAAATCATGTTTGGAAGCTGCTTACAGCAGTTATGTGTTAATTTTCTCTTAAACCCTTTTAGGTGGGCAGCTGCTTGAGGCCAACCCTGCAGACACCAGCAATAATATCCATCTTGCATAACTGCAGGGCAAATCCCATTTGAAAAAGAGGGCATTTAAGACTGTATTGGGTTTATGTGGCAAAGTTTGGGTAGCAGGGTACGGGGTGACAGGGGCAGCTTCTTAGAAAAGCTGCTAGAAGCTTCCCCTGTGTCCGATACAGCCAATGCGAACTGGCTCTAAGACGGACCCACTGCTGGCCAAGGCCAAGCCAATCAGTGATGGTGGTAGCGCCTCTGGGATAACACATTTAGGAAGGGAAACAAAAGTTGCTAGGGCTCAGAAACTGCAGCAGGAGAGAAGAATGAGAACATGTAAGAAAAACAACCCTGCAGACACCCAGGTCAGTGAAGAAGGAGGTGCTCCAGGTGTCAGAGAAGAGATTTCCCTGGAGAAGACTCTGGTGAGGCAGGCTGTGCCCCTGCAGCCCATGGAGGTCCACAGCGAAGCAGATCTCCACCCGCAGCCCGCGGAGGACCGCATGCCGGAGCAGGGGGGTGCCCGAAGGAGGCTGTGACCCCGTGGGAAGCCCGCGCTGGAGCCGGCTCCTGGCAGGACCTGTGGCCCGTGGAGAGAGGAGCCCAGGCCGGAGCAGGTTTGCTGTCAGGGCTTGTGACCCC
>JAVKLA010000027.1:48332427-48349782 GCA_034782735.1 Sagittarius serpentarius
CCCCGTGGGAAGCCCGCGCCGGAGCAGGCTCCTGGCAGGACCTGTGGCCCGTGGAGAGAGGAGCCCAGGCCGGAGCACGTTTGCTGTCAGGGCTTGTGACCCCGCGGGGGACCCGCGCTGGAGCAGTCTGTGAAGAACTGTAGCCTGCAGGAAGGACCCAAGTTGAAGTTCATAGAGAACTGTCTCCTGTGGGAGGGACCACACACTGGAGCAGGGGAAGAGTGTGAGGAGTCTTCCCCCTGAGGAGGGAGGAGCAGCAGAGACAACATGTGATGAACTGACCATAACCCCCATTCCCTGTCCCCCTGTGCAGCTCAGGGAGCAGGGGTGGGGCGGGGCGGGGTTTTAGGTAGAGAATTTGGGAGCAAAACTGTGCCCAGGAAGAAGGGAGGGGTGAGGGGAAGGTGTTTTAAGATTTGGTTTTATTTCTCATTACCCTACTCTAACTTAATTTATTGCCAATCAAACCAATATTCCTTGAAGTCGAGTCTGTGACAGTAATTAGGGAATGATCTTTCCCTGTCCTTATCTCGACCCATAAGCCTTTCGTTACATTTTCTCTCCCCTGTCCAGTCGAGGTGGAGAGTGAGAGAGTAGCTTTGGTGGGTACCTGGTGTCCAGCCAGGGTCAACCCACCACAAAGACTAATGGCCCTGGAGGTCTGAAGCTTTCCTAGCACTAGGCACCGAGCTAGGCAAATTTATCTCTGTATTGCAAGTCTTTGCGAGCAGAGAAAGCCTAACACACACAAACCATTTTGCAACTAAATGCATTCAAATTCAGCATTTCCAATGTCAGCTGGGGACCTTTTGGTACATGGTACTGATTCTGGAATCATCACAGAGAGAAATAATGGTGCTATTCATGTTTTATCTTAGACAGCAACTAGATGGTTTTTCTCCAGGCTCCAGGCGGTCAGTGCCACATGACAGAGTAAACAGTAAACCAGGTTTCTGGCTATGGCAGCACAGATTTCTTCCTTCATGAAACTGAAGCCTTTCTGCACGCTATTCTCAGCCTGGCCATAAATCCCTCTTCACATTAATTTATTGCACTGTGCCCTGTGAATTCACATGAAGACAGCTTCATAAAAGAACATGCAACCACCCTTACACTCTGCAACAGCATAAAAAAGATTTAGTGTAAACAAGAATGAGGACTGAAGGGATAGCACCAATGGGAATTCTGGTCCTGTGACTAAATTAATACAGTGACAGCCACTCTGAAATTTGTCTTTTCTAGCAAAATGATGAGGTACCCTGAAAGTCTCCATGACAACACAGTCCAGCCTTGTGTTACAAGACGCTTATGCAACAAAGCATCTAAAACTCCAGTGCCTGGGGAAAGCTTTCCAACAAAAAACCCACAGGGTTTCAGCTGCTTCCCCCACCTTATCCAGATTATTTTCCATGTGTTTGTTTTTTTTCCTTTCCGAAACTTCAGCTAAAAAAGGAATTTTACATAGTCTTCCATTTATATCAGTGCTTGTTATTTTCAATTAAGAAGACATGCACAGAAACATTGAATAACATGGAAATCTGACACATTTTTTCTTTGGTCAAAGTGCTAAAACCTTGTGGCTTAGATTTTTGTGTTTCCAGAAGAGTTGTATTGGTAGTTAGTCACTGTAACAGTGGCCAGAAGTGCCAAACGTCAAAACCACTGTTCTCCGCAGTGTATGCTATCTAAAATACAAGCTATCAAATTTAGATAGATTATGCTTTAATAGAAGATTCTTCTATGGCAAAAGAGGACATGCTTTTACATCAGACAGGTTTTCACCCATACTGGGATTCAGCTGCCTAAATGGAGGTGTCTGATGCCATTTGAGAAGCCTCGGGCTCCCCTGCTAGCCTCCAGCTGCTAGTCCAGGAGAGAGCAGGGCTACTGCAGGTCTTGCGTCACATCTCTCAGCTCTGTGTGAATAAGTCAGACACTAGAGCATTTAACAGCCAAGTTAGGGGCCTGAGAACAACTGGTATCTGACACTATCAGAGTCATAGAATGGTTTGGGTTGGAAGAGACCTTAAAGATCATCTAGTTCCAACCCCCTGCAGTGGGCAGGGACAAGTTCCACTAGACCAGGTTGCTCAAAGCCCCATCCAGCCTGGCCTTGAACACTTCCAGGGAGGGGGCATCCACAGTCTCTCTGGGCAACCTGTTCCAGTGCCTCACCACCCTCACAGTAAAGAGCTTCCTCTTTACCTCTAATCTAAATCTACCCTCTTTCAGTTTAAAACAATTACGCCGCATCCTATCACTACATGCCCTGATAAACTGTCCCTCCCTGTCTTTCTTGTAGGCCCCCTTTAGGTACTGGAAGGTGGCTAGAAGCTCTGTCCCCAGAGGCTTCTCTTCTCCAGGCTGAACAACCCCAACTCTCTCAGCCTGTCCTCATAGCGGAGGTGCTCCAGCCCCCAATCATCTCGTGGCCCTCCTCTGGACCCGCTTGAGCAGGTCCATGTCTTTCTTATGCTGGGGTACTCCAGGTGCGGTCTCACAAGAGTGGAGTATAACAAGTCAATAAATAGTCTTCAGATGCCAGGATTTCATCCCATAAATCTTATCTAGTGCATACCCAGACTAAAAATATTATCATAAAAACCAAGTGCTTAGTTTAGACCCCATCTCTAGGAAGACCCTAGACTTTTCTAATTTTGGGGTCCATTCCACTGATGTCAGTGTTACTGTGAAGTTGCAGAAGGTGTGAAACAAGTGCAAAAATCAGGGCCTTGAACCAGCCCCCTTGCATACAAGGCTGGCCAAGTTTCCCAGCAAAGCTTTCCACTAGGATCACAGAAACACAGGTGAAGCAGAATATTAAGAGACATCTTATTAATTTAACATGGCTGGAGAATTAGCCTGCAAACAAATAAACCAGGCAGGGATTATATAAGATTTAATACAATCCTTTATCAGAGCTGAGGAGTCCCTAATTAAACTAACTATGGAAAATAGTACTTAATGAATCTGTAAATAAATACCAGCAGGAGAGATGGCAGAGCTAAAGAATACCTACCAGGGAAGGTCTAGTCTCCAGAGAAGAGTTAAAAGGAGCAAAGCAGGATCAGAACTTCTAGAGTGCCCCAGCCCACTTCACTAATGGATATCCCAAAGGGAAAAAGCACAAACACCCAGAAGAACACCCATAACCTTCTACCTTCCCTCACTAGCTCTTACCACACACCTTTATCTCTGGCAATTTCAGTGGAGTGTAACATCACTCAACATTCAAAATATTCATCAGTTCAAATGTCCTTTGAAGCCTCTCCTTTCGCACACTACATTTCACTGTGTTTAAACCACTGCTAACACTCCAGCAAGTTCTACCTGGCATTGCCTTTGATTAGAAGGGTGTGTGCAGCATCTTGCCAAGTCCAGGAATCCACAGTGATGCACATTGAAGGGTCTGTGGAAGAAGTTACCCGAGTTCATGACAGAAAGGAGGTCACCCAGAGTGAGTGAACAACTCCAGCTGAGCCAGATAAATTGCATGCAAAAGCTCTGTGGAGGCCAAGACTTAAAGTGAGTCAAATAGGATATAAAATTTAGTCATTCTGCTCCAGGGGAAGGTAGGCAGCTGCTTTCCCTGAGAGCAGGGTTGGTTGTCTGGCTCTGTGGAACACTCCTTCACAATAAAAACACAGTATTTTAGTGGTTGTTATGGATGCCACCCATCCTTCTGCCCGCATCCTGTTACCTTGTGAGCATTGCTGAGACAACAAGCCTGTACAACAATCGAAGTGGCTGTCTGCAACTTCTGTTCCTTCTGAAAGTGATTCTGCCTTTCTTCCAGGACAATGTGCCACATAGGTCTCCCAGCATTACTCCAGGAAATTCAAATAAGGCACAAAAAAAACAACCACCAAAACAAACAACCCACACTTCCACAGACACCCGTGGCTGTATGTTTAGTCCTCCCTTAGGTCTTCAGTAGTTCTCCTCAGCATGTTGACAACAAGTATGCTGCTTGGACTTCCTGTCCTTCAGCCCTCCTTGGTGGTGTTCAACAAAGAATTGGAGAACAGCTAATGTCATTCCATTTTATCTGTTCTGCAATGCTGTTCCACAGAACTTTCTGCAGTAGGATCATACACTGTAGTTGCACCCTGCAGGAACCACTTACAGGTACAGTGTCTCGTATTGCTTACAGCTTTCCGAATAGACTCCTCCTTCACTGCTGCCATCCTTTCCCAAAGGGTTGGAGCTGAACAGTAATTTTATTTTAGATCTTTTATTTCCAGCTTGCTCTCAATTTTTATTTTTTTCCTCTTTTTTCAAACAAAACCACATTTCTGAATTTTCTTATCCCTAACAGTCAAACTCACCTGAGCAGCTGAACCTATTAATTGACTCAAACCCATCAAACCCAGGTGGAGAAGACTGCATCACGTCTTAAGATCTGTATCTCTATGACAATCTACCACTACAGCAATCCTCCTTTCTGAGCTACTCTCTGGAATAGATTCTGCTGCTCTAGAAGCAGCAGACAGAGATATTTCACCCAGGAAGAAAAAAAAAAGAAATGTCAGAATAGTCTTACATTAGAAAGTCTAATTTCATGTCTATGATTAGCCTAATACAACTGTGTACAAGTCCATAACTTACAGGAGAACTTTAAGCAAGCCACTGAGCTGGAAAGTCAAGCTGGGGATCAGCAAATAAACAAACAGATTACTCTTTTCATTTTGTTCGAATAATTTGTTTCAACAAGGTTTTTATTACATCACGCTTCATTATGGATACTAATATACCAAGATCCTCAAGGAAAGCTCAGAGACTAGCATCCCAATTTCCACATGCAGCACAGAAGAAATAATTTTTTGGAAGATCCATACAACATGGATTTCCCTTATTTTATCAGTAAATATCTTAAAATGTTACCTTTGCCTCAACCAGGTAACTAAAACAACATGATGGTGAGAACAGAATGCCATCATCATGGGGAAGACAATACCATTAATGAAGTTGCAGATTATATGGTATTTCACCTCCTTTACAGTTGGTTTTTGACAGCTGATCTTGACACCTCAAACAGGAGTCTGCAATGCATTTCAATTACAGGAAGAAAATAACCAAAATTCTGCACAATAATGAATTAACGTCAAGACTGAGAGACAGCTAGGAGATTTGAAATGTCTCCTTGCACAGAGAACAATATTGATCTGCAGCATCTATTTCCAACCCTTACTTTACCCTTTACTCTATTCCAATGCAAAATAACCTTTTCTTTCTTTCTAAATCTGCTTTTCTCTATCTTCATTCTTTCTTAGTTGAAATAACTTACCAGTTTCAGCAAGCTTTCTCTTCTGGGTGGTGTCTTTTAAAAATAAAGATACATGTCTTAGAAGGCAGAGTGTTTATAGGAGAAGCTCCACCACAATCTAGATTATGTTAAGAGGTGGGAAGGACTAAGATCCTGAACATGTACGTACATATTCATCTACACCCACAGCACCACTAACAGCATTAGGTGAGCTTGTCTTCCTGCAAGTGGTGGCTCATGTCAGTGTATATAGTTTATATGTATAATATTGAAGCTTGGTTTCATTTTGTTTCTTCTTCTGAAAGCAAGCATGTTGGCATAAGGAGCAGCAGTCCCTTTAGAGACATATGCATTTAATACACTAGTGTTTTCAAAAGCAGAATGATGGAGATAGCAGCTGAATAAAATTTTACTTGAGTGATGCAGATAACTACATTTTGCAATGAGATTCTGCTATAACATATAGCTGACCATGACGATTGTCAGCCTGATTTAGACCTGGAAAAATGGCATTCAAGTGATTTTTTTTTTTTCTTCTTTCTTTTGTCTGCCAACAGAACTATTTTGTTTTCAGTTTATATTTCAGGCCTGATGTTTCAGAAACAGAGTCTAACAAATGAAGTTACAGTTATAAGCAATTATTTCATCTGGAAAAAACACCCAAACAAAAAAACAAACAAACAAACAACACAGCATGCTTTTTGTGTCTTTTACAATATTTTGTGCATTTTCACTTGTACCAGGCAGCTGTGCTGGGGAATAAAACTTGCTTGTTGCATCTGAATACAGAGAGCTGCTATGAGTGTTTCCTAAAATCAAAGGAATGTGCTACTTTTTACCAGCTGAAGTCCTTTCCAACTCAGAAATCTGTTTACGGATAAAAATAGCACTACGGTAACAGGCTGTATCCAGCCCTTCTCTCCAGCCCTGAAACAAGACAGTACCTGGCAAGAACCTGCTGGTGTTAATGAGGTGACGTGCAAACGTTGATGGTATCAGCTGCTCTGTTCCTGTGCAATGTGACTTTTCCTGACGCACCCTCTTGCCCTCTATGCATATAACCACGCAACCGTCACATGTAAGGACTTGCCATTTGTTGTGTTTCTTCTGCATTTTTCTATCTCAGGTGCTGAACTTTTCCTTTCTGCTCCCTGTTGTGAGGGCCGGTCATATTTCCAAATAATCACATTCCAAACTTTTTTTTTTTTTAACCTTTAGCTCTTCTTTCTATTTTTACTCCCAAAACAATTTCCAAGTGTTTTTGTCCCGTCCCCATTATCCTTGTCCTAGCTTTTCAAGTTTAAGTCACATAGAAGCAGACTGGGTTTGGTTTATTATTTTCAGAAGCAGAAGGACAGACATCTAAGATGAACCCAATAATTTTTATCTCCCTGCAGGATTTAATTTCTTCCTTACTATCCTCTTCTGGGTCATTTCAGAGGGGTTTATCTATGTGGACTTTCACTAGTTAAGAAAATATCCATCTAACCTTAAACATTTATTTACTAAAGTCTATTATTATTTAGCTTAAATACCTCTGTTCCATCTGTGGTGCAACCTTTCTTTTCTTCCAAGTATATTTATAGGCAGCTTTCTCTACCTTAGTTTCATTAAGCAAGGTCTCAGACTCCCAATTATCTTAGCGTATCTGTGCATCCTATCATTCATATCTACATAAATGAGGGCTGAAGTATGGCTCTATCTTACATGAGACCCAGAAAGAGTGTGGAAGAGCTCTCCTTGTTTTAGGGAGAGCAACCGTGCATGTCTCTATCTCACGTTTTTGATCCCTTAGCAGGCACAGCCCAGACCCACAATGTCTGCTTTCAAAGGAAAGCACATCACTAATACTCTGTATCCCATAGCTGCAGGACTACAGTAGTTCCACTATCCAGCAGTCCCAAATTAGCTGGTGACAGCTCACCAGTCCAGCAAAGAGCAGCATCTTTTTATTGAGAGCACACCTACGTAGTTTCAAACCTTCACCTATATAACAGAAGAGCTCGAATGAGGTAATGGATCTTACAGTTGCTTTAAAAGTAATTCCTGGGTCATGGGCTTTAATTAAGGGCTTTCCATTCATATGGGAGCAGAATCAGGAAGGAGGGAAACAGTGAAAACATTTGACCTGGTTAAGATTTTTTTTTTTTAGTTGGTTGGTTGATTGGTTTTGGTGGGGCCCAGCTATGGTGCTACGGTATGTGGTGTCAGAGAAGGTTACCACACACATAAACAAATAACCAGGACACTCACATTTCTGTACTTTGAGAAGTCTGAAGTATAATAATTTGTAGTGAACAGATTAGGCAAGATGAATTGGGCAACAAGAGCCAACATCTACTTTGGGAGAGAATCTCAGCCTCAGTGTTGCTATAAGACAGCATGTCTATATCCCTTTCAATTAAATGACCCAGATGAGTGAGAACCGTGAAAATAATAAAGTAAAGCAGCATTCAAATATGTGTAGTAGCTCACTGCTGAATGTAGCCTATCAGGAGTTGCTGTTCATGGAAAAAAGTTTCCAAGTGCAAGTGATCCATTTTTCAAAGGACGTTGTAGACTACTCTAAATTCTAACCTCAGAAAGACTGCAATTATGTATTTTAGAAAACAGATGGCTAGGATGGGATGTGGTAAAAGAATATAAGATAATGAATGCTCTGGAGAAGGTTTTTTCTTTCTCATGAGTCCAGGTAGATGTTCAAAGAAATTAAGAGGTGAGGAATGAAAGGCAGATCAAAGGAATATCATTTCTAACTCACCATGTGATTAAACTGTAATTAACTGCTATAGGATGGGGATGAGGCCAAAAAATAGCAGAATTCTAAATGGAATAGAATATCTACATAGATATCAGGAGTACCCACAGTTATTTTTATTGATGATTAAAATTTTTAATTAAAATAATTCACCCCATCAAAATATTAAGAAAGGATGTTAAATCTCATGCTGTAGGGCCTAAGAGAATCTCCAGATATTAAGGGCTCTGGATGAGTCCCAGCTCACAGGGCCGATTATTCACATCTTCCAATTATTAATTCTGACATTTCAATCCTACCCTATGGTTTCAAATGAATAGGGTTGGGATTCTGCTTCTCTCAGGCTAATTGGAATTTCTCAGCCCTAAACCATACTGTCCTTGTGCCCAGAGTATCCGAGAACTGCAGATGCTGAAGAACACATTGCTACTCATTATCTCAAAACATAGCTCCATGAGCAATTGTATATGACTATTTATCAGCCCAGAGTGGAAGATAAATTATATCCAATTATCTCCTGTTATCCTCCCTGATAATTTCTAGCTTCTCTTTAGAACTTTTCACCTTTCTGGTTTTCCATTAGCTTGCTACTAACTTGGTAAAAAAAAAAAAAGAAAATTCAGAGTGGCTTACTATGGAGGCATGACTGTATATAGAAATAAAGTGTGACATCTGGGAACTAAGGACTTAAAGAAAAGATATTATCTTTTATCGGATCAATTCATGGGAACTCCAGAAATGGTTTCCGTCTCACATGTGTCTTTGGCCTGGTGATGCTAACTTGAATGTATTTCTTCATATCCTCAGTTAAATGCTGAGACCAATGACTTTAACATTCAGATCAATAATCCCTTGAAACAGATTAAAGAGAATTTAGGGCAGGGCAAGCTGTAATATACTGAAACCCTGGGGACCCACCTTGTATCTCTTCAAAGCAGTTACAGCATAGGCACTGTAAAGCCTACTTTGATCGTGCTGCTCTGCCCACATGGTCCAGTCTTATTCTGGAGACATTGCTTCCAGGTGTGACAGAATAAGCCTCCTGTCTCTTTAATTTGACTGCTTAGAGTGCCAATTAGCACAGGTTGATAGGAACTCTAGTATGATGAGAAATCAATTGTATGCCCAAAGGTAGAACTAAAAACTCATTTCCTGTTAGGAGGAAAAATACATGCAGCTAGTTATTGCAAAAATTAGAAACCCAAGTGAAACACAAACCTGAACGTAGCTAACTTTAGTTCTTAAACTTGGATTCCTTTTCTAGCTGCTGTTAGATTAAACTTCATAAAGATCAAACTTTAAAATAAAGTTGCATGTTTCTTTGGTAAGTCTGGTTGGTTAGCTTTGTCAGATTTCAGTCAATTCTCCTGCATATCTAGTGGGTTTCAGCTTACAGCAGAAGCAAGTAAGAGAGAGCTAAAAGCATATATATCTCACATTGCAGCATAGGGGAGTGCGGCATGTTACACTCCAGCAGTAGAAATGGGAGACTTGTCCCCCACTCCAGAATGACTTTCAGATCACACATGGCTTCCTTTTGTTTACCTTTTTCCTTTTTTCTTTTTAAAAATGTCCCCTGCAGTTGATTGACCCCCTATAAGTTAGATAGGATGCATCTTGGCATCTCTTTGCAGGGTGGGGTTCAGATGTCTTTTGACTTTCTTTTCAGAGGAAAGAAATGCTTCAAATCTAAAGTAGGCCAGTGTGCCTTCATGCATCCTACAGTTGTGGTCTGTGGCCCTCAGACAAGAGCAGACCCTTCACATCTATTCAATGCTTTGTGGATCTGGGCTAGAGACCTCAATGGCTGTAGATAGAGATGCTGATCTGTGATCATCTTTTTGATGGCTAAGGTATGCCTAGCCAGACCCATAATTAACTAGAAGCTGTTGCTAGGCTCATCCAGTTGTGTTTTCCAATAACTAATTCCCTCCTACTGCAGGAGCTCAAGATTACAAAAATGTCCCTAATCACTTTCTTTTGCGCACAAAGTCTTCAGGAACTAGTATGTTTGTTTTGCAGATGCAACCATATGTATTTACCCATACATGTATGAAAGCAGCTACGTATGTGCAAGAAACCTTCTGTAGGCTCATCTAAAGGTAACACTGATTTGATCTTTCCTGGTGTTCACAGAGTGCTGGGTTGCACTGAATGGCCCAGATGTTTCCTTCCAACAAACTACACATTCCTGTAATTTGCTGGACATAAGATAGATTTAATTCGAATCAGTATGCACAGTACTTGCATATGCTCTACTGTGAGTCAACAGGATTTCAGGATGAGAGTCCTCAAAATTAGGAGCTGCAAAAATCCTTCTTTAGTTCCTGTTTTATCCATGATGAGCCAAAAATAACAGTAGTTGCTCCAGGCACTTAACTTGCTGCATACAGTGTATCCATGTACATATTTTTGCTTTGAGAGGTCACAGTAGCTGAGGGTCTAGATCCTATCTAACCCAGGGAGGACCCATAAGATCGCAATTCCTCTTCCAGTATTACCAAAGAGATTTGCATGGGGAAAGCATGAGGGAAACATAAGCACTCCATAACTGTATTTTCTGTTCCCAGGCTCCTTACAAAACACAGCTATAGCAGCCACAGCTATGTTTTCCATCCAAAACCTCAATGAATAGACTATTCACAATCACATGGTAGACTGTCAAGATCAGTTCCCTCGCCGTGACTGCGTTGATCTTAATCCACACCTCCTCCCCTCAGTCTGGCCAAAGGGTTTTGTTCTGTGAAATACTAAGAGACATTTAAGAACTAGCGTGCACCTCATGTTGAAGTTGGACTGTTTGGGGACTGAGAGTCTAAAAAAGATTATGTGAACCCAGTGACTACACAGAACTTCCCCCCACCCCGCTCCCAATATTTTGTTAGTTTGTATTTCCTCCCTTAGGTGCTCAGTGAAGCAAAGACTGAAAAAGTTTCCTTATTTCATTCCAAGGGGAGATTTTCATTAAGGAAAACACACTTGCTCTCTCTCTCCTAGCCTAAAGAATGTATCACTATTTAAATTAAAGTGAAACCACTTCAATAAGCTAGAGAAGGGGAGCTACTCCCTAGTGGTTTCATGAACATCCTCAAACCAAGTGCTTAAGGTCTTTGCCTTAGATTTTAAGTTGTGGTTCTATGTTTCTTTTAGGCAGAAGAAGGAGTTAAATCTCCCAAACCTCCATGAATGCTCTAACTACTCATCTCTTGGATGAAAGGGTGTCATAATATCTTTCTGTGTCCTGTTCCAGGCCAGATCTGTAAGGGATGCTCCAAGCCTTTCTAACAGACTGAGAGGTACAGGTAGATGATCACCACAAGAGACTATTGATCTGGATAGACATATTAGCAAATCAGGATTTCCAAAACTGAGACACTTCTAAACACATTCAAGAGCAGAGTGGTGAGTGTCTGAGGACTTCACCTCTGGAAACTCAGTGTCTGCAACCTTGGTACTTTCAGAGTAAGGCAGTTGAGCAGATATTTACCAAGCAGCCACACCAAAGCAAGCATTTAGCAAGACTTACTTACCAAAGTCCTTCTGTCCCCTTGTCTCTATTAATCACTGGTTTTCCAGAGCTGGTCTCTCCACATATATGATTTATTTGAAGTAGCCATATACTGTTAACAGAAACAGGTCTCTGTACTAGTTGACTTATATCTGAGAAGAGAGAAATTATTGTTCTTCCGTTCCTAATTGCTCTTATTAAGACCAGCTTGTGCTACTCCCCATTTGATGTGGTGTTTACTGGGTACTTAATTATTACATGTGACTGTCCTGTGAAAGTGGGAATGAAAGCAACTTCTCAGCTGTGCACCAGAAAAGCTGGAGATGTTGTTAGGAAGCATGCTTTATCAAGGTTTTATCCCACAAGGCTGATTATCATTAATTTTTCAGAATTATCCCAGCCAGACTCATGATCTTATGTTGATCAGATCATTCCTTCCATCCTACCTCTGCTGCAGAACTTCACTCAGCTGGTTGTTACTTAGGGTTGTTGCCTTTTAATTTTAGCCAGGATAGAAATGTCTTCCTTCTCTATATTATAAGTCCTTTCTTTATCAAAACCTTCTCAAATGGTTTTTTCCCTGGTTTGGCTGTGCACAAAGATAAAACCCTCTCCTCTGTTCATCTCCTTTCTGCTCTTTGGCTGCCATAGCTTTCCTTTTGCTCATTTACCCAGCAGCAGCTAAGCTGGGCACGTCACTCTCAGTGAGCTCCCTTTGATCATTTCATCTTCCTCTACACATAAGAAACAAGCTCCTTTAAGCATTTTTATAATTTATCCCCATCCCATTTAGCTGACTCATTAGTACCTCAAAACAAAATCAATTTCTGCTGTCCTTCCACAAGCCTTAACAATAAGGGATTAAATGAAAGACAGTATTGCTCCCAGCTTTCCTTCCAGTGATGACATCCACCTCATGCTCTACACATGAAGTCAGGATGCTGCCAGAGTAGGGACACAGGTCTACAAAGTGCATACTGGGAACACACTGGGACTCTGCTGCTCCTCACCGGTGCTATGCCCAGGTGCCCTCACATTCCTCTGCAATGTCCCATTCAAAAATTACCTCACATGCTACTGGTTCTTGACCCATACAAACATCTGCAGAGTTGTAATAACACAGGGGTTCATAATCATTATTTGTCTAACTCACCTGTTATTACCATGCATCAAGCCCAACAGATAAAGCAAAATGCTTTATTTGAAAGATGGCCAATCTCTCTATCAAAATAACTTTTTTTTTCCTTTATAAGTTGCTCCAGTGGCTCCACTTGCATTAGGAAACACATGCTCTTAAGATTCTGACGGTATGTATGCATGTTATTTGGGCTGCCTGTATACCACGATTGAAATAAACAAACTTTACCTTCTTTATCAGATGCATATATTCAGTTCACAGCACATGCCCTTATATCTGTGATTACTATGTGAACTCTGAAAAACGAATATCCTGGGTAACATTGAGGACCAGACTCAATCTATCAAGTAGAAAAAAATTTATCCATCCTCTCTCTAAGGAGCCTGTGTACCCAGTGAGGAGAACCAGAGTCCTCCAGACAGGGACTCAGACCTCAGAATGGGATAAATTACTCTGAAGAAGGATCTCTCTATAGAAGAAATATTTGCCAAAGAGACACACGCAGTGGTTTCAGTTAAGTATCTGAAACCTAAGAGTATGAATCTGGACTTTTAAGCAAGTCATTAATTTTTACAGTTGGCAATGAGATTTAAGCATACAAACTTCTGTAAATTCATGAATGCATAACAAAATTCTGGTTTTGTGGATATAACCATTTCTGTTTGTTTCCATTTCTCCACAGCAGTAAGTTTTTAAACTGGAATGGCTGAATAACCTTTTTTCCTTCCACTTTTTCTTCATTTATGCATTTCTGTTTCAGGTATCATGAGCAAACTTTGAATTAATTCATTCTTCCACACTTTTACTTTAAAATCCATTTGCTATGCAGTGCACGTCCTTTAAAATACACTTCAGGGATAACTTCTTGCTTTTTTGTTATGCCTTTATAATGTTGTATAAATCAATAAGAATTTCCTTTGCTGTTTTTAAATTTAAACTTCTTGCATGATTACACCTAAAAGGGAAAGAAATGCTTCCAGAGGAAGTAATGTGCTATGGCCCCACGAGACTGAGATTTACAGTTGGGGTTTCTTTCTAGGTCTAATAATTTTTGTTTGTAGACTGATACTTTTCATTGAAAAAGATGGCAGATATAAACAAGTGATGTGAAGAAAAAGCACAGTAGTGAATTAATTCCTTGTTTTGCTTTGCTTGCATGTGCGGCTTTTGCTTTAGTTATTAAACTGTCTTTATCTCAACACAGGAGTTTTCTCACTTTTACCCTTCTGATTGCCTCCCCATCCTGCTAGGAGGGAGTGAGCGAGCAGCTGTGTGGTGCTCAGTTGCTGGCTGGGGTTAAACCACAACACTGGCCAAAGCAAAAACCATTACTTCTTTGGATTGTTATTTTCTCTTTTCTACTTCTTCTTCCATATTAACCTTCTTGATCTGTGTCCTACGTACTCCAGCATTCTGGTGTTCTGTGTTACAGAAAAATTCAAAGCAGGAGAATAGAAGGCAGTGCAGCCATTCTGATTAGGAGATGGGTGAGAAAGCCTGCCCTACAAAAGCTAAGCACAGGGGAGGGTGAGCAGAGAGAAGATGGCAGGATTGGGAAAGTGCTCCTTCAACCAAATGACAATCTCAGCTCATAACTTAGTATAAGCAAGCTCTATACAGGGAGAAAAAGTTGAAAATTAGAAGAGGGGCTCCTATTTACATAGTGGTAAAGTACTAAATTAATTCTTTTAATCAAACAATAGGGGAAACATTTGCCATATGGATGCCAACAACACTAGCTGGATTCTGTCACTTAGAAGGTCCTTTCCAGTCTCATATCCCAGGTTGTTTCTCCAGGAGGTAAGTATTTAAATGCCACTGCATCAGTAATAGCTCTCGCTGCCTGAGCAGACCAGGTAGGCTGATGTAGGCTCGGGCCCACCACACTGTCTTAAATTGTGGATAGTATTATCCAAATAGCTAATTCAGAAAGTTGGCTTTAAAATTCAAACTCATGGTGGGTAGGGTAAAACTCAGTGAGAAGAAAAATGTGCCTCAGAGAATCAATCTTCCAACCTATCTTCGATTCCTGTCTTATCATGGGATTTTTTATCCCCTGGAGCTACTTCTTTCTCTCTACTAACTACTGACAGAGTCTAGAAAGTAACTTAGACTAGATTCCTAAATTTTAGATGGCTACAGATCAGGGAGCTGACTCTGAGCATGACATACATGCCAGGTTTGAATGTGCTGCATTGGCTAATTCTTCCTCCTGTGGTAGGCTAAAGTGACCTCATCTGTGATACTGCTTCACAAAAGCAGCAAAAGACATAGAAGCAAAAAGATCATAAAAAGAAACGAGTGACGCTACACAGGCTGTCATCTCATCGTATGTCATCTTCTAATGGCTATGTTTGGTCAGCCCTGGAGTAAGTGGCCTCTACGCAACAGTGAAGCATCACAAACTAATTCTAGGGGAACTGTGCTTCCTGGGGACACTGGGACAGCACATATAAGGGGCACATGGAAAGAGTGCGAGTGATTGCATTTTAATTTGGTACTACTACTCTGTGCCTGTAAAAGTCTGTAATGGCCTTAGTGGCAACACCACGTTCATATTTCAGTAAGCCATATGGATGCAAGTGGCTGTATTACGGATGTGACTCCTATCTCAGCTATTCTGATTTCGGCTTTGAGGCAAGTCCTGCTGACTAACCTGATCTCCTTCTGTACAAGGTGACCTGCTTAAAGGACGAGGGAAAGGCTGTAGATGTTGTCTACCTAGACTTTAGTAAAGCCTTTGACACCATTTCCCACAGCATTCTCCTGGAGAGACTGGCTGCTCATGGCTTGGATGGGTGTACTCTTTGCCGGGTAAAAAACCTGGCTGAATGGCCAGGCTCAAAGAGTTGTGGTGAATGGAGTTAAATCCAGTTGGTGGCCAGTCACAAGTGGTGTTCCCCAGGGCTCAGTATTGGGGCCAGTTCTGTTTAATATCTTTATCAATGATCTGGACAGGGGGATTGAGTTCACCCTCAGTCAGTTTGCAGATGACACCAAGTTGGGTGGGAGTGTTGATCAGCTTGAGGGTAAGAAGGCTCTACAGAGGGATATGGACAGGCTGGATTGATGGGCCAAGGTCAATTGTATGAGATTCAACAAGGCTGAGTGCTGGGTCTTGTACCTGGGTCACAACAACTCCATCCAACGCTACAGGCTTGGGGAAGAGTAGCTGGAAAGCTGCCTGGACAAAAAGGACCTGGGGGTGTTGGTCAACAGCCAGCTGAATATGAGCCAGCAGTGTGCCCAGGTGGCCAAGAAGGCCAACAGCATCCTGGCTTGTATCAGAAATAGTGTGTCCAGCAGGACTAGGGAAGTGATCATCCCACATGTACTCGGCACTGGTGAGGCCGCACCTGGAAAACGGTGTTCAGTTTTGGGCCCCTCACTACAAGAAAGACATTGAGGTACTGGAGCATGTCCAAAGAAGGGCAACGAAGCTGGTGAAGGGTCTAGACTAGGGTTGTTTAGCCTGGAGAAAAGGAGGCTGAGGGGAGACCTTATCGCTTTCTACAACTACCTGAAAGGAGGTTGTAGAGAGGTGGGGGTTGGTCTCTTCTCCCAATTAACAAGTGTTAGGACAAGAGGAAATGTCCACAAGTTGTGCCAGGGGAGGTTTAGATTGGATGTTAGGAAAAATTTCTTCTCCAGAAGTGTTATCAAGCATTGGAACAGGCTGTCCAGGGAAGCGGTTGAGTTACCATCCCTGGAGGTATTTAAAAGACATGTAGGTGTGGTGCTTAGGGACATGGTTCAGTGGCAGACTTGGCTGCGTTAGGTTTATGGTTGAACTCAATGATCGTAAAGGACCTTTCCAACCTAAATGATTCTATGATTCTATGTTCATAAATTCAGTGGAGCTACTCCAGATGGACACAGAGGTTTTAATCCGTTTGCCACCCTGTGTCCTGTTAAGTACAGGTTCCCATTTATAACCAGCTAGATTCCTGAACTATTCCGCTGCTTCTGAGAGCTCATGTTTGAGCATGATCCATCTTCATCTTAATTCTGCTCACACCTGTCATTAGCATCTCCAGGCTTACCCACAGCATACCCAGTGTCCCAGGCTCTACTTGTGAAACTAATGACATTCTAATCAATACTGTTCTGTGCAGCTTCATTATTCAGTATGCCTGGCAGGGCTATATACTTGAAAAAGCAACATGTTAGAGAAAGAAATCTATCTTATATAACTTCCTCTTATGATGTTCAAGTGGTGCCTATTTTGAAGAATGTAGGGAGCTGAATATTTCTGTTTACAACATACCCTTATGAAAGGATAGTTTTGATCTAATCTTGCTAATGATCTCTGTCATGCTAGTATTTTGCTCAGTCTCATAAAGACTGAAGAAATGAAGTTTTGAAATAGCCTGAAACAAAGCAGCATAGCACAGGTATTTCGGTTTGAGTGGCAGGATTTTGGTAGCAGTGGAGGGGGCTGCAGGGGTGGCTCCTGTCAGAAGCTGCTAGAAGCTTCCTCGGCTCCAAGTCGGACCCGCCTCTGGCCAAGGCCGAGCCCATCAGCGATGGTGGCAGAGCCTCTGGGATAACAGATTTGAGAAGGGGAACCTACAGTGGGGAGGAGATTGGGATGTGAGAGAAACCCCTACCCAGACATGGAGGTCAGTGAGGAAGAAGGCGGGGGAGGAGGTGGGCCGGAGGAGGGGATGGCCCTGCAGCCCCTG
>JAVKLA010000027.1:48357964-48368832 GCA_034782735.1 Sagittarius serpentarius
TCTCTGGACACGCTCCAGCACCTCAGTGTCCTTCTTGTGGTGAGGGGCCCAAAACTGAACACAGTACTCAAGATGCGTCCTCACCAGTGCTGGGTACAGGGGTAAAATTACTTCCCTGGTCCTACTGGCTACACTATTCCTGATACAGGCCAGGATGCCATTGTATGAGCAAGAGCGGTCATGTCTTGAGAGCTTTTTGCTTCTACCATATTTTCCAGAAGATTTACAGACTTCGGTATCTGTGAGCTAGCAGCAAAAGACACATCTCTAACATTAAGATTATCAACAATTGGACTTTCAGCTACTTTGTGCATTAGAGCCTCTTGAGACCAAAAAAAAGGCTAGTGTCTTTTCTTTAATACGGAAAAAAAATTTCTTTCTTCAGTTCTCAGTCTTCAGAATGACTGAAATAGTACAACACTGAGACACACACACCCTTCAGTCTTAGGCATACACCCAGCAAGAAAAATTTCAGCCAGGATAATTAAGGTTTGGCAAAGTTACAAGTAACAGAAATGAGGGCAAGTCTTGCATAATCTTAACCCTATCTGGGTCTACTAGCTCAGCTTTTGATAATAAAACCTTTTCTTCAACCAACACCACACAGATCTTTCTCCTCCTCTCTGTTTTCACTGACTTCTTGAGGAGAGAGTCCTATTCTCTGTTCTTATCTCTTATTGGTAAAAGCACAAAACTGTTTTTCTTGCCTAAATAAATGAAAAGTGAGTCTTGTCTCAGTCCTGCCAGTGTATTTCCACTTGTTTCATCTGACCTTCTCTTATGTTACCCCTGTGTGACCTAAATGACTGCTTCTCAAATCCTTGCCTCTTTCAGAGATTTCCATGTGATTTGCATTGTCTTCTTTTCCCCTTGTACTTCCCCATCACCTGTACACAGCTAGATTTTTTTCATGCTCTACACTGATAGTATCTTTTTAGGTCAGAGACCATGGTTCTGTGTTTCCACACAGGTTTCAAATGCAATCCTGGCACAAGTGCACAGATACAAATAAAAGACATGAAAGACGTACAGCTAATGGCTACAAGCAGATCTTAGTAAATGTTTCAGCTAAGACCTTCCACTCAACAAAAATGTGTTATTTTCCTTACTAACCGCTAGGTTAAAACATAGTTTTCTAACCTTTTCAATTAAAATGCAGGAAGACCTGATAATGAATCACTGAATCTCTCTCCAGAAACTAATCACATCTCACAGTGCATCTCTTCTTATTGAAATTCCCCTTGGCTCAGGAGTGACTCACCAGCTGCTGAGCTATGAACTTTGAAATGTTTACTTTCACACTACACAGTTTGGCCTCCATTGCTAATGAAGAGTGAGGACAAGGCAGGGAGACCAACCACTTCGTGCCAGAAATATCTCACCCTCAATCATCACAACAATCTGACAGTTAAAAAAATTCTAAAGTTTTTACACGGTACATTGAAAACCATTATTAATTAATCATATTCAAGCGTCCCACAGACAGAAATAAATGAAAGAGATGCTATGCTGCCCTGCCTACAGAAGCTTATAGTCAAAGTCAAAATCAGCAAAGATTTCTGCTTGTACAGTTCTCTGTCCTCCAAGTGTGCATGCGACCTCCTCTGGGCTGAACCTCCCAGCATCAAATGCGTCATGGTCAGAGACCTCAGCTCCATAGCTGAGAACACAGCTGTGTTGGGCAAAACAGTAGCCACCACGATTTGCCTCTCCAACAACTAAAATGAGAAAAAGGGAGAAAAAGGTGCTGGAGGTAAGAAGCACAAGGGCTATTTACTTTTGAATGATCTCTGCTGAGCTTATGAAAGTATCAAATTTAAGCAGTTTTTGAGATAAAAGAAGTGGAGGCACTTCATTATTAACCCATAGACAGAAATTTATAAAACGGTATCACCTGACTCCAGTGATGCCTTCTGCAGACAACAATTTAAGAATGCGTAAATATCCTGAATGACAACACTTCTCATCTAGTGATCCATACATTTTTTTCAGATTATAAACCTGTTGTAGGCAGAAAAAAATAGCTTAAATTGTGAAAGCCAACAGACAACAGATAACTGGGTGCATGTGTATTTGTGGGAAATGTCTGAAACTGAACTTCTGAACTCTCAAGCAGAAACCTGCAACTTGCTAGCTGCAACTGGTAGAGGCTGGCTGTAAATTTTAATAACTTCTTGTCTAAACAGAAATGACACACCCTGAATCCTCCTATCAGTAGAGAGACATGAAAAAGGACCACCAGATAGGATGCTGATCACTTATTGGGCTTCTGTAGCTAGACCATTCAGACTGGGAAAACCATGGGCTCTCAGTCTGGAACAAAGAGAAGACATATACTTGAAAAGAAGTGGTTTTGAGAAGAAACAAGGGGTCTGGAAAGAAGGTGGTGAAGATCTTGGCTGGAGAAAAGATCCTGAAAGTGGGGGAAGGTCCTGGAGCTGGGGCAGATACAGAGACAAGCCCAGGGGGACACCCAGGAGCCTCATCAGTAACGCCCAAGAGCTGTAACTGTGAGTAGCAGCACTGTGCAGACCAACAAATCTTTCTTCCCAAATGTTCCAGGCCAGCAGCGACCTCCCTGCAGGGAAGGGAAGATGAATCCTGATGAATGCAAACACTGCGTGGCAAACTGTGTGAGTGAATCTGAGATAATCCAGTAGGGTAAAAACTTCTGTCTCCTCGGTTCTTAAATAAACTCCAGTACCCAGATACACTACAGGTTGTCGTACACTTTGTCTTTCCCTTGGCAAACTCCCGCAAGCTTTACATATCTGCCCCTAAGAAAGTTTCCTCCAGTTATTAATGTGTCTGTATTTTGTTTTTATTTCAACATGAATAAATAGCTCCATGTTTCCCAATGAAGTGGGCATATTAGAGTGCAAGGCATATGCAAGATATACATTTCAAATACTGCTATGATTCTCCTTATTCTTCCATATCATCCCTGCTCTGAAAGGATCTTGTAATCCATCTCAGACAGATACAGATTCCCATGGGATGTCAGTGACGCTCTCTGTGGTCGATTGTTCAAATTCCCTCCTGTATGTACTGAACACTCCCAGTGTATGCTTGCCTGGGGTACAAGGGATAAGTCTGCAGGAAACATGTCTAAGATCTAAGCTGACAGTTCACAAGTAGTAAATGATGGACTGATCTAAATGATAGAAGATGCTGAGGCAGCTTAACCTCTTTGGGAAAAGAAGAGCTAATATTCTCTGCACTACTAAGGATACCATGCAAACCCCTGCAATTCTGAGTGAGACACATTGAAAGCTCACATTCTTGTTCTTGTCCCAGCTTTGAAAAAGATATCTTCTGCACTGCCTAGGTTTTAGCACTCAGTTTTTTGTTGTCATTTTTTTTTTCCCCTAAATGTTTCACTGGCACAAAAGTGTAGCATTGCTTTGCACCCAAGGAGGAACACAATGTTGTAATGTCATTGTTCTCCAGATCTGTTCAACTATATCTTGGTACTCTGAATAAGGTATCTCACAGGACGGAGCACAAGGATAGCTGCATCTTCAGCAGTGATTATAGTCAGCAAGTACCCACAGTTTGAGATGCAGACTGCTGACTTCCTGCTTGGGATCTGTTTCCCCATCATTGCCATTGAATATATTGAAGCAAAGGGACTCACAGCTTTTGGGTACCTTACCTCTATATTTTTTTTTTAATTCATTGACAAACCAAATTATTAAGTTTGACATTTTAAGGCATTACACAATTTTTATTCATTATTGGACCTTGTGGCTGGCAGGTCTGTTCTTGAGATGAGTGTAACAACTGCTGCATCCTCTATAGCTCCTCCCAGCAAAAAAGCTTCACATACAACCTGCTGCATGGCTATAACTGGCTTAAGCTTGAGTCACGACACCAAAGCTTACAGAGTGCTCATAAACCTGCACCACAGAAATATTTGCCAACTATAAATAGAAGACTGTCAACCAGATAAAAGCAATATTTTCTGAAAACACTTTGTGGTGCTCCCAGACAACTTCCACAGGTGTTATATAAAAAATGGATAGAAACTACTGCTGCTAACCCTAAGGATTTAAAGTTCTTCAGTAACTTGCACATTATCTTATTAACTTTGCTCTTTGTTGTTGTTGTTCTAGAGATCTTGTTAAAAACCGTCAGCAGCCAGAAAAATCTATATACAATGAGATGGTACTGTGGGCCAGCATACAGAACCTAGTCTAACCTGAGATACCTTTGACAGGTGAGTGAGCAGCAGCTAAATCAAGCAGCCTATGTAATATCAGCCTTGTCTTCCTCTGTATCTAATTTAGCATGTCACTCCTCTCCCTTGAGAAAGACAAGCATCTTGTGACACTTGCTGTGCTGGACCTGTTCTTCACCACATTACCTGATGACTTTTCAAGCTTTGGTCCAGGAAGCAGAGACTTAACAGCAATCCCACCTGTACAATTCTATGTCTTTTCATGACTTACTGTTTTCTCAAATCCCTTAGCATTAGCCCAGGTGGACAAGTGTGAACATGAACGAGCATTCAAGACCATGTCTTGTACTAAGCTGATTTTAATTTCTGGAGGCAAGCTTCAGCTATTGAAGCAGACACATAATGGCCCACAATACGTACTGCTGTGATAATTCTAGTTTGGTTCTTAATAACTTCACCATAAAGGCAGCAAAACCTACTTTGGTAGGCTATTTTTCAAATGAAGTCTGGACCAAAGCGGTTATCAGTCACTATACTTTATGTCTTCCTTCTGATCATTTAATATGGCATAAAGAAAGCATGTGACTGAAGTAATTACATTTACTGAGCCCTTAGACAGCTCTGAAATCTGAGGAGGCCATCATGTATGCATGCCTTGCATTTTCATGGCACTTTTTCCATTTATAGAATTCCTCCACACAAAAATACCATAGCTCTTGATCCCTGCTGCTATCTCTAGCACTGTTATCTATAGCAAGTTTATGCATCAACAATATACTATGTAATGAACACTGCATAAAATTCACTTGCATCATGAGGGAAAAAAAAGCAGCAATACAAAGGCACAAGGACACCTGGTCTTGAAAATCTCATTTTCATGTTGGACACAATTTTGGAAAAGCTATAAATGTACAAAAGTTAGCATGCTTCAAAATCCAGTCTGAAACTCTGCTGCCTAGGTTAGTATTGGTTTCACTTTGCCTCATAGACTAAGTAGGAAAGTAGGCAAGGAATGAAAGACAAGACCAAAGTAATCATGAAAAAAAAATGCACTTGTGATTTACTCAGTAAATATCACTCAACAGCAAGTGAGTGGGAGGATTAAAGAGAAAGCCTGTGTTCATTAATAATGAGATGTTACTCTGTACGAAGGATCAGTCACACAAAGTGACCAGTATCATAGACTGGCTTCTGGATTACATACTTAACTGCATGAACGCAGCTCAGCTTCTTAAATACCCGGATGCTACCCTTGAGAGGCTCTTTCCTGAAAAATAGTCCTTTTCTCCCAGTGCTCATCATCATGCCCTAGTTCTGAAACATTGCTTAAAACATTGCATGTGCAGCTTTGCAGCACTCTCTTAGTGCAGTTTCCAGTATGGAAGCTTCATCTGATGGTTTATGGATAGGTATTGTGTAGATATTTTATAGTACTCTAATACAGAGATGGTCCTGCAAATCTCAGGGTTTAAAGCTCTCAGAATTCCCATTCTGTCTTTAAAAAAGGCAGAAATAATTCTGGAAGGCTATATGCAGGTATCTGGATATGTATATTGAAATTCTAGAGTAAAATGAACATGGCAAGAATTCAATCAATGTTCTTCTCATCCATTATTGAAAGAATTCTGGGTTCCAGAATAACCAGTATAAAATACTCTGTGATGACTTCATATATAGCCAGCACTACTTGCCAGTGAACACCACAGAAAAGATCCATTTCTGTGCTGTAGATTATATGGTGTGTTTATGATGGGACTCATGGAGAGGTAATTTCATGTGAAATTTAGAACTGATTCCCAAGTCATACAAACTGCTGGAGGAAACAAAGCCAGAATGCTAACCTCCAGGATAGGGAGATTTCCACCTATTTTAACAGGTTTCATAGATTTTTCCCTAAAAAAATAGATATGTGCTGATTCTCAGTATAATTCTTGATGGACTTCAAGGATGAATTTGAAAACAGGAGTGTATGGGCTTGTGATGTCAAGATGTAGTAAGTTCAATGGCAGGCTCTCTCTTCCTGACATTGTTGAGCAAGAAATCAAGGTCTCTGAATTCTGACTGTATATCAAAGAAATTCAGGGAACAGTCTGGAAAAGAAGACAGTATTACTTATCTATCTGCCTCACAGGTTTCTTGCAAATAGAGTAGAGTATCAAACATTTTCTTTCTAAATCTCATGCTAAAGGTCAAGTGCAGTAAATTGCTGCAGTTGTACAGAATTGAGTGGAACCAAAGCAGTCGTTACTATAGATCTAGCTTCTACTTTCCTATTAGATGACTCTGCATCTTTTCTTTTTAGTATTACTAGAATGTCCTTTATCCCACAGAGACCTTGTAATTCAGCCCCAAACATGTTTAGTTTTAATTAGCATATTTGCTCAAAAAAGGTCCTTGTTCTATTTTAATTTAAAAAGTAGTGCCATTTTTTGAGCAAAGAAAAACTGCTGGAGTAGAAGGGGCTGGAAAAAGAAGAAGGGATTCCTTAAACCACAATAAAAACCTCAGTGAGACCAGTCATATGTGTTTCACATGTTGTTTATGCGTTTTCTTTTCAAAGGCTGTGACTGAGCAGCAAGAAGGCAGGCCATCTGTTTTCCTTTTGCTGATGATGCAACAACCTAGCCAGGTAAAAGCATCAAGAAGGGAGAAGCTTGTGCCTTCCTTAGAATAACTAAACATGCCTAGAAGAGAAAAGCTTTCAAGATGACATGTGGAATGGGTAGAGAAGAAACATGGCCAGGAGGGAGGCTGCAGCATGGGCAGGAGGTAGAAAGTTTGAATACCTTGCAAGCAGCAAAAAGAGGGTGGATGGGGACTGACTGTTCAGAGTACCATGAAGTGAAGCCAGTGGAGACTTTAAAACTGTGATTCTTTATGAAATGGGCTGAAGACTTAGGAAACTCATTGCCAGAGATGGTGTGGATGCAAGAAGTTTGTGTGGACTCGAAGCAGGCTGGACTGGTACTTGGAAGAGAGATTTTGGGATTATCTGTTAAGCAGACAAGCTACATCAGGTTAAGGTCTCTCCTGAACCATAAATACTCAGAAACTGGCAAAGCATTAGAGAGTAGTATTAAATGTTTTTTCCTTGTTCTTATTTTTCCTGAGGCTACTTTTTATGGCCCTAATTAGAGAGTGAATACTGCACAGATGGTCCAAGATAACCCTTGATCTGAACCAGCACGGCTCTTCTTCCGGAAACAGGCAGCCAGGACTAATAAGGGATGAAAAGAAACTACTCCAGAGGGTACCATGTGCAGCATGCTACGATCCCAGAAGCTACTGAAAGATTACTGGAGAGACAAAAAATCTCAAATAAAGGACTGCACTGCCAGTACAGAGCTGTGTTTATAAACCAATTTTCATTTGTTCTCTCCCACTCTGAGCTTTCTTGGGTTTAAAATAATTAGCACCCTAGTTCTTGTATTACAAACCAGCTTTTGAGGCTCTAAGCTCTGTTGGGAATTTTGGGGATGGGGCAGTCTCACTTTCAGGAAAATGTATAGGCAAATCCATCTGTAAGCCCTGACCTTCATGCTCAGGGTGTGTACAACAGACCAGTGTTACAAGAATGGTGCTTCCAGGCACCATTTCCAGCAGGTTAAACCCTCTGGATTTTTTTCCAGTTGTGTAGCCAGGAGACACCAACTAGTTCAGCCATATTCACTGACCAGAGGATCACAGGCATAGACTGTCATATACAGAAATCGCCAGTGAGCACCACAGTGTGCAGTTAATACCACCGTATCACCTCCAAAACTTTGTTTGTCCTCAATGTTTGAAGACTTGTTTTAGACCTCTCTGGCTGCAGATTCAAGTGAAGGTCAGGGACCCATAGCTGAGATGGTTGATTTCTCTGTGGTAGATACTGAATTTGACAGCTCACTGCAGCTTATCGCTGTTAACAGTCCCCCAGCTCTGGGGTCAAGCCAGGACCTGTTTCTTAGGAGATGCCTGCAGAAGACTGCTGACAAGTGTTTTCAGAAAATATATAAGCAATCTTATCCAGGCAGCAATTTGTACCTTAGAGCATCCTATTCAAGGAAACACCCGTCAGCTCTAGCAAGCTGGGCCTGCAGGGAATCCCTCTGGAGAAGAGCTTTGCTCTAGGGTCCCTCTGATCCTCGTTTCTTCTCCAAGAAGCACCAACAAGGCTGGTAATGCACAGCACAACTGTCACATGGAGGTCCTCAGTGGGAATTGGTTTGAGATCTTTTGCCTAAGCAGCTCTTTGCAGTCAGTGCCAGAGACTAGTGACTGCAATCAATCCTAGAGGTAAGAGGGAATCAGTCTTTGCGGACTCCTGAATGATCCTCCAGCTTAACAGCTCCAGCTCTGAAAACATCAACTTAACTTTATGCCTGCAGCCACCCTCTTTTTATCCAGGGGATTAGACTAAAAAAGCTTCAGGTTTTTCCTCCAACAAAAATGCCTATATTTGGCCAACATACGATACATGCAGTGTTTACAGAAAGAAAAAGAAAATAGGATGCAGGTTTGTTACTGTAGTCTGCAGTAAGAAAAGTTAAAGGGAAATTTTGATACTTCTGAAATAAAACACTGTTCTTATTAAATTTTTTTGGGAGGGGGCAGGGGAGGACTTGTGCAACTAAAAAGCACATGTCATTTTGAAAAGTAACTGTAAAATACCCTATGTGCTGTTCTCTAGAAAGGCGGAAGATCCTTTTGGCTCAGGCTCTTTCTACTAGTCTGAAATGCAAGTCATTTCCAATGACAATCTACCTAGTTCAAATAAAGCAAATGCTAGTTTTCCTGTATCATGTCAGTCCCTTATTATCCATTCTTTCTGAACAAATATCTGAAGGTCTGGCATGAACACAGTGACATTCAGAAGAGCCTGTAAAGTGCTTTGAATATTAAAGCAGGAGAAGGAACTGGGATCCGTACAGGGCATCTGCCTAATGGCTCTGCTAAATGAGGATGCAGAATCCACACGCACACATAGCCATGGCATCATATAATTTCTTTCATTTTCTTTTCTAATTTCATTCAGTCAGATCATCAAAAGTTTTCTAGGAATCAAAAAAATATCCTAGTGTATATGATTGTGCAGTGTGTCAGAACTGTACAGAACTGGTGTCAGCCTGTACAGTACAAACAACAGTACAAAAAGCTAAAGAAAAATAACCTTAACATTTCAAACAGAAAGTCTAGATACACAGAGCATCAGTTTAGCACGTTTCCAACACGCAACACCATCTAAAAAGCAAAGAGACAACTAAGAGCACAGAACTGGAAGGAACAAGCAGGGTCATCGAGTCTAACTTCTTGGAAGGGCAGGTAGCCTCTTGGTAGACATTAGCTCAAAAGGGGTCTACCGAGAAGCTCTGCCTCTCAGTCCCAGATACTGTAGGCCATGCAGCTCTTCCCAGTTGCGCAAACCCTGACACCACCAAATACTAGAAGAGGGAATTAAGGGTATGACCAAAGTGCTTGAACATCACAGTTGCAAAAAAAAAAAAATTAGGAATAAGGGATAATTTAGGTTTATTAGTGCTCTAGGAACAAATCACTGTTATTCTGTCTGGATAAGGCCTGCTTTACATCTGAAAGGGAGACTTTGCAGATAGTAACCAGACACAGAACCATGCTGTTATTGCTGTGGAGGTGTTTAGAAATAGCTGAAGTTCAACAGTATTTTATGTGTGAAAACTGTGCAGAAGCAATCAGTCTGGCAGATATCTAGCCTATGTGAGCTAACTTTTTTTCCTATTCTTTCTGTGAATGTACAGACCCAATGCAAAGGGCCAGCCTCCTAACAGCCAGTGGTAGTGTTGAGAACAAAAAGGAATCCTCCTTTCATCTAGATCAAATGAAGACGTCTGGGATGATCTGAAACACCTTTTTACAAGTCAAAGGGTGCAGATAACCTCTAGTTGGCATAGCTGCCCAGAGAACACACACAGACGCACACTGTGAGCTACTGAAGCTAGTTACTGCAGGATCAAAACCATCAGTTTCCTGCCATCTTCTTAGAAATTGCATGCTACTCATGCCCATTCTGAGTCCAAGAAATAGGATTAAGGACATCTATTTGAAAATAGGATGCAGAAAGAAAAGCTAAGGAGAGTCCCAGCTGAGAAGACAGGACCAAAAATGGGTTAGGTACTTTGAGACTTGTGTCATTTCCCCCTCCTACTGACTGCCTTTTCCCCGAACCGAGACCAGGCTGAAGTCCTCTGCACAGCAACCAAGTAGGGAAATAGAAGTCAATGTTTTCCCACAGGTTTCTGAGCTGCATTTGCCAAACTGCAAGGGAAGCGGCAGCCCTCCACTACCACCATGGGGCCACCCAGAGCGTATCAGGACTGGACATGCATGGTACAAACCCTACCAAATCCTTCCAGCCTGGATGTGATTGTGCTCTAATGAGCTCTACTGGAGTCCTCGTCCCCGACCAGCCCTGAATCTTTCTCCTGAGGCTGAAGAAGCAAGTGGCTGTTGCATTAAAGATAGCTGTTTTACACAGTGCAAGGCCAAAACGTCATGGTAGCTATGAGAAATAAACATAGCCTAAGCTATGTCGTGGTTTAACCCCAGCCAGCAACTCAGCACCACGCAGCCGCTCACTTGCCCCCCCACCCACCCAGTGGGATGGGGGAGAGAATCAGAAAAAAAAAAGTAAAGCTCGTGGGTTGAGATAAGAACAGTTTAATAGAACAGA
>JAVKLA010000027.1:48371399-48395527 GCA_034782735.1 Sagittarius serpentarius
AGTGAGGAGTCCTGCCCCTGAGGGGGAAGGAGCGGCAGAGACAAGGTGTGAGGGACTGACCCCCACCCCCATTCCCCCCCGTCCCCCTGCGCTGCTGGCGGGGAGGAGGGAGAGAAACTTGTAGTGGGGTTGAGCTGGGAAGGAGGGAGGTGTGGGGGGAAGGTGTTTTAAGATTTGGTTTTACTTCCCATTATCTTTGTGTTGATTTCGTTGGTAGTAAATTAAATTGATTTTGTTTGTTCCCCAAGTTGAGTCTGTCTTTTGCCTGTGACCGTAAGCGGTGAGTGATCCCTCCCTGTCCTTGTCTCAACCCACGAGCATTTTCTTTATATTTTCTCATCCCCATCCCACCAAGGGGAGAAGTGAGCGAGTGGCCTCGTGGTTCTTTGTTGTAGGCTGGGATTAAACCAGGACAGGCTACAGAGCACAGAGGAAGACATAAAGGCATGTGGCATAGGGTTCCATCCCGCTAGCAGGAACAGTGGGCTCTCTCAGTGATGATGGCCTTTTGGATGTATACCCTCCTTGAGTAGGGAACTCATAGAAAACCTCTGAGGATAGATCCCCAACAACTGCATGTTCACAAGCTAGCACTCTCCCTTCAGATATGTTTGTATCATGTGTAGGACACTACCTGCAGTGTCTTTTGTTTTCTGGGGGCCTGCAAAAGTGTGTTTCCTTTGATGTCTGCTAATACGCAATATATTTGATTGATCAACCACAAGACTTTTCAAACACTTGGAAAACTAGTTGGTGCTAAACTCTACTGAAAGTGAATTCAGGACCAGTCTTCCATTTGTGAGCCTGGAAATCTGCTGCTGACTCCAAAAGGCATGAGGAGAACAGCAACTGCCACTTCATTTTTGTTTTGCCAACTCACAGAGTCACCACCACTGAACACAAGAGCTCTCTGATCAGCATTCCTGGCTTGGTGACCTTCAATTCTTTAAGGATTGCTCATAGCCATTGAAAACTAAAAAGCTGAAATTCATGTAGAGGCAAACTGAGGGAGAAGTAAGTAAATCTTGGGATCTAATCTTTTAGGTTTATGGTAGCCATAGACTGTAGCCATATACTTTGAAGACAGAAGGATCCTTTGTAACTTTCACTTTGCACAAAACAAGGTGGAGTATTACAGTCATACCTTTGGGTGAGCTACACTGTGGGTTTTACAGACTTGAGGTGGTGGAGAATCTGCCATACCCTCGGGTGAACTCTCCAGCATTAAAAATATGCAGCTTATCTGTAGTCAGAACTTGTCTGGCTTGAGCTACCAGCCTGTGAGGTGTTACGCGTTTGTATGTTAAATTAAAAAGCCCTCTGCCCTTATATATATTATTCTCCTGAATTTCTATTTGGAGCTTTTTTCACTCATTGCTTTTATATTTGATTACTGTTCTGCTGCAAGAGTTCAAAGTTTTCAAATGAAAGTCCTGTGCAATTCCAGGGGACAATGCTCTTCTATGCCAGTCTGTTTGCAGGACAGTATGGGGTGAAGGGAAATGCATGCACAACTCCCATCGGTGCTGAATGTCAGCTTTAACAAGTCCCTCCTCCCCCTCACCCCCTGAATATGGATTATACCTAGGTCTTTTTGCCAGGGGCCCATATCCTAGCAGTTTGCCACTCTCTGATATTAACGCCTGAAGTTTTAATGAGCACAGGCAAAGGAGGGTGCTTAGCAACAATACAGATAGTACAACAAATACAGGATATGCAGTTTGAGATTCGATTTTAATGCCATCTTAATGACAACAACAAGATCTAGTTACTGCTCTGCGTAACTATGCCACTAACACAGATGCCAGAATACTGCAGCACATATGCACTATTGAGGTTTCCGCTTTGGGAAGTGGGATTTTGGAAGCAACCAGGACAAAGGGAGAGGAAGAGGTGACAGACAGTATGGCGTCAGGACAGAATTTCTTCTAGCTAAGTAACATATTCAGTCTGCTCAATCAGCTTGATGGTATGGTCAAAGTGCCCTCACTTACATTAATTTCTCAGAATTTCTCTTGATCCCAACAGACTGGAGAATTACAGCAAAGGTATTGGCACTGTTTATTAAAGATTACATTTTCTTGCAGGCTTTAAACCCCTTTTTAGCTCCATTCACTCCCAGGAATAACAGGTATATTATTAACAGATGCAATCAGGCTTCAGAAATTACATCTGTGGTTTTTTGAGAGAGGCCTAGTTTAACTAAGTGTGTGAAACCTGATTGGCCAAAACCAAAAGTGGAAGCTATGAGATGCTATAAACTCCCCAAGCAACCTAAAGTCAGCTTGCCTTTTGGGAATCACTGGCCAAGACGCGGTAGGGAAAGGCAGCCAAAATTGAAAATGGATCCTCAAGCCCAAACGCTGTGCAATGTAGAAGAAAAAAAGCAAGATAGGATCTGAAGAGTTTGACATGGGACATGAGAAATTGTCCCAATTACCACTTATCTAAGATGATGCCCTGGAAGGACCTGACGTGTTAGACACAAGCCACTAAAAAAGACCACAGTTACTAGAATTTCATTCCCTCACATGTCCCAAAACAGGGGAAAAAACGTGTCTTTACTTGTGCCCCCTGCTACTACTGCCTTTATATTTATATCCTATACCCTCTGTCTGACCTAGCACCAGCATCAGAAGCTACTTCACATACAGTCTCTTATCATGCTGCAAATCTCTTCTGAAAAACAACCAAGTGCAAAGGACTTGCAGTTTATTGTCCTGCTCCTTCATCTCTGATTCTCCATGCTGCCACAGAAAGAGCCAAGTGAGCAAGGCACCACGGTCCCTTTACTCCTTTCTGTCCTATGTCACACATCTTAGAAATAATCAGCTGCAAGAAAACTGAACAAACTGGTGTGATGTTACTGCATGCCCATTATTGCCATGCATTGATTTATCACTGTGTGATATACTACTTCTTTGCTGAATCTGGTTACTGTACCACCAAAAAGTGACAGCTGGGAAAGCTTCACAGAGATCAGGGGCAGACTCAGGGGCAGAGCAGTGTGAAAATCAGTTCATGCTAAAAATATCTGGAGTTGTGCTTTTGGCACCCAGTAAAATTTCAGCATTGATTCAGATCTTTTATTCTCCTTGCGCTGATCTTTGCTATGAGAAGAAAATACCTGAACAAGAGATGTAATGGTCCATGTATCAATGTCTCAAGCCCTTTCTCTCTCCCTTTCTCTGTAAATGCTGGAAGAACACCTTCAGCTCCCAGCAGGCCTGACTCAGCCCTTCTTCTTTCCAGGAACAACACAAAACTGCAGCTCTCTGTATGTTGGCCAAAGGAGAAATAAGAAACAAAGGAGGCAGAGGGCAAAGAAAGGCATTTATAAGGGAACGAGAGGCTTTTGATGAGAAAATAATGAAACACAAGGATAATGTCAGAGGGAGTAGCCACAGCGAAAACACCCACAAATAGCAAAGCTAAGGAGAGGTGGGAGGAAAACACTGGTGGAAGGCTAAGGGGAAAAGAATGAAACAGAAAGGAGCCTCAGCAAATTTCCATAATGTAACACTGATGAAACCTTTTATCATTATAGACAAGCATTCTCAGAAATGTTCCCTTGCAGAAAGTTTACATACTCATATTTTAATATCTCTGAACACTTTCCCAGCCTTGGTAGAAGTAGAACCTTTTTTTGCTAGTGCTGCATGCTCTAAATCTGGGCCACCCTGTGCATCACCAGGCTCCATGGAGCAGTATCACTGAGGTCTGCTCTGCACTGACTGGTCCATGTCCATGCTGCCTCCAGAAAGTCTGACAGCCCTGCACTGAAACTGCTCTTCAGGAGAAGCAGGGTAAGAAATATGCTATGATGTCCTGCCAAAGCAATGGAGACATCACTTGCACGATACCTTGTGGGACCGGGACACAGGTTGGTTCTTATCCAGAGCCAGATGGAAGCCTGAGCTGACTCCACCTGTGTGTTGGATGTAAAATACCATGGAAAGAAATGAGATTCTGGGCTACCTGAAGCAAAGCCAAATCCACAAGTCAGTATGGCCTTAAACACCTCCAGAAATCTCAGCCTGCACTTACTTCAAGTCCAGACTCAAGCACTGACCCAGTGTGCAAACAAACAGAATTTTTGCTATTTACATACCACCAGTTGTTTAGCTGACTATCCTCTCAAACTAGCTGTTGTTCATTTTCACAAACTGGATTTTTGGCTGCAACATTTCCTGAGATATTTCTACACAGCTATAAATAACAAAAAGATTATAGGTGTCCCTGAATGAATTTTGAAAGGTATACACCACCGTTCAATACTAGTGTCAAAAAAACAGACTACCAGAGAAATCACCTTACAGCAGAGAGGAAGCTTTTGAGCTCCACAGAGTGATTTCACCAGACTTTTCCATCTGAAACACATTTTGCTTGTGCAGTTGATTTGCATGGAATAAATCCATCTCAGTCACTTCAAGAGGACTGACAGCAGTTGTCTAGTTCCTTTGAGTCCTATGAAATGACAAGAAATAGTCTCTGATCTCTTCAGGGCCTCTGCTGCAGACTTCAGGTGGAGGACTTTCCAGTGGATTCCCCTCAAAATTGCATGAACAGTAGTTGTATCCCCAGTCCAGGTTCACCAGTTCCCCAAAGGTTGCTGGAAGGGACCGTAGATGGTTGTTTCCCAACCAAAGCGTGCGCAGTTTCCTTAAAAGACAGACATCCTCAGGTAGACTCTCCAGTGAGTTGAAGAGCAATAGCAACGTTTCCAGTTTCTCCAGGCGCTGAATACTGGAGGGGATTGTGCCTATTTTGTTGTCACTCACATCCAGAAAGGTGAGGCTCCGCAGCTGGCAGAGGGGTGCAGGCAGCTCAGTGAGGCTGTTGTTGGCCAGGTGCAGGCTGTGCAGCCTTTGAAGTGCCCCCATTTCTGGGGGTAGCGAGCTCAGGCTGTTGTTGCTCAGAGTGAGCCTCTCCAAGTGACTCAAAGTGCCAATTTCGGCAGGGATTTTCTTCAAGTTGTTGGAGTCCACATAGAGGCAGGTTAGGTTCCTCAGGCGGCTGATCTCTTGGGGGAGCAACTCCATCCGGTACCTCAGGCAGCTCTCTCGTTCTGGGCTCATCTCCAGGACCTGCAGCTGGTCCAAGCCGAAGACCTGCGTGGGAACAGACACCAGCTCTCTGCCTGAGATCTTGAGTTTCTTCTTCCCTTCATACTTCGGATCATGCTCTGTAATGTACCTCCAGAGTGGACTGGGGCCTGTAGAGGCACATCTGGAAGAGGTGGCTGCATCCATTGTCCCACCAGAATCGTGGCTGGTTGAACCGAGACAGTCACTGACAATTTTGTTGCATGCTCCACGGGCAACCTCTGAGCTTTCTGGTGGATCAAGGCCCTCTGTCAGCTTTCATCTCTGCCAGGCGCGTTACCAACACACAGGCAGAGTGTTTGGGTTGCTCAGCTACATCCCACTGAGTAAACACTTGGCATTCTCACTTGATAAGGTGTTTCCCTTCCGGCTCTGCAGTGTACATAAACCCCAGCTCCCAGTCTATGACGTTGCCTCTAACGGTTGCAGCCAGTGAGCTGGTGGCAAGTATCTGTCAGTCTTCAGAAAGTGAAACAGCAGCGCTGTGCCTCTGCTTTTCAGCAGAATGGTTCCAATCTTTGTGTGTAGTGCTTTCCTTCTGGGAGGACCAAGGGTGCCGTTGCCAGAGGAATTCACACTGGTCAGTACCAAGGGATTGCAATGGAACCAGCAACAGTAAATGGGACAAGATCAAGCACATGGCAAATGGGAGAAGAAGACACACTCGAAGCTGGTGGCTTGGGAGCTCGGAACCATGAACACATCCTGTCCTCAGGTCAGTTTGTGCCTTTAACATTCAGCAAGCACAATAAAGAATCACTTTTGAAATCTGGAAGTCCTTCTCCCTCCTGCTGAGTGTATGAACCCCTGCACCACAGAAATACCATCTTTCTTGAGCTGCACTTGCTCTGGCATATTGAAAAGCAAATTTTTATTTCTCACTGGCACAGCTTTTGTAGAAGACCTGTAAAATGCCAGGTTTATCCCAAGCCACTCAGGACAGCATGCAATGTAGAGAGCAGGGCATTTTCCTGGAAGGAGAAAATTGTGGGTTTGAAGCCTCAGGCTGAGAAAGTCCACCTCTCTTATTTCATCTTTTAATCATTAAGGCTTTCACCTAAAAAATGCTTAGGATAACCATTTCAAATGCTTTTCAAGGAGAGACATCTCCACAGCATCCCACAGGCTATTAAAGGTAGAAGGCAATGTTTTAGAGATACGGTCTAAGCAGGACCTACCAGGTCAGGTCTTGTGAAGGGGGAGCATGTCAGCTTTGCTTTCCCACCCTGCTCAGTTCTGATCTCCTCAGCCCAGGATGGTCCTGAGTTTGCTGGAGCCTGTGTCCTAGCACCAGAGGAGTGTGTGGTCACACAGATGGGTAGCGAGTGCTGGGAGCTCTCTATCCAGACAATGCTGACAAGATTTCCGGATCATTGTTCAACCCTCTGAACTTACACTTTAGGCTCTGCTAGTTTTTAACTGGGTTTCACCCTGAAATACAGATTTTCAGGGCTGTTACATACCAGCTGTTACTCTTGACTTGGGTTCAGAGTACAAATACCATAACCCTATTGAGATCAAGCCCTGAATTTCCTCCAGATTTATTTTCAGCATCTGTAAGAGAAAATCGTATCACTTGCCTAGTATCCAGCAGTGTTGTGAGGCTGCTTTGGCATTATAAGCTCCTGGGATGCTAGTGGCTGGAGACAGGCCTGCTGGGTTTCCCAATCAGGACTGTGCAAGCTATAGAGCTGGGACTATCATCACAGCTTAGTATGCAATGGCGTGAGCAGATCCTGGGGACACTGAAAGTGGTTACTCCTGTTCTTTAGGGTCATCATTAATGTCAATGGGGTCTGAAGGCTGTGCTAGCTTCGTCAAGAAAGGGTGGACATTTTACACGAAAAAGATTCAGCAGAACTCGAGAAAGTCTAATAGCTGGTCATAAACAAGAATGTGTATGATAACTTGGAAATATATGTAAATCAGAGATGATTACAGCAGCCAAGGAAAAGTGAGATTCTCACTTGCAGGGGAAAGTTGCTTACCAGAAATGACAGACCTCACAATTAACCATAAAAATAAGACTCAGAGTTAAACTCATCTACCATCAAGAAAGTGCTGAAGAAATTATTGCAATGGCAGTCATTTCAGACTTGGACAAAAACCATCCCTCACATTATTAAGGGAAAAAATGTGTTTCTAAGAACACATTGTCAAATACATCTGTCCTGTGAAATAAACTGCATTGCTCTGTGTGCTGCCTTCTGCTTAAACATGTTTATCTCTTCAAATCAAAACCCGAGTCTTTCAGACAGCATGTCATGCAGAGCCAAAGCTGTGGTCAGAGAGAGGTTTTTGTGGTGCTGGGCACTGTTCTCTTGTTGCACTTTTTCACACCTGGAGCTTGACCCTGGGTTTTCCTTTCCCAAGGCAGCAGGTTCTTTTCTGCTCCACCTTGCAGGACATCCTTCTTCCTGACGCTGATCGCTGGCTCATCGGGAATGTCAGAGTATGGTTAATATCCCTCTGTCAAATTGTTTCCTTGAGCTTTCTACATAAGGTTCATGTTCCAAAATGTAAAATAACAAGAAAGCGCCCATATTTTCAACACATGATCCCTCTAGAGACCCAGCAGGGTATTGTCTTGCTTAGTTCAGACAAACTCCAACAAGAATATTGCCATCATCAATATTCTTGAGTCAAGCTACACAAGGTATTCAGAAGTTAGCCCTTACAGCAAAAATCTGCTTTGTAAAGCAACTCTCAAAACCAGTCTCCTGTTCATCATGTCTTCATGTTTTTCTAATCAGTTGTTCCCATTTCACAAGTCAGAAGACAAAAATCTATGTATGTTTGTGATTTCCAGGTTTAAACCAAATCAATGAAGCTAAGCAGGCTTTCCTTTCTTAATTCAACTTCACCATTTACAAAGGTATTGAAAGAAAAGTCCAGACTCCAACAGACCCTTATTACCCTACAGACCTCAGGTGCCAAAACTGGGACATAGGAGGCAATTGGGTGGCTGATGCAGAGACTCTTCCCCCAGCAGCACTGGCTCCACAGAGACAGCAGCAAGGAGGACTCCTCGTGGCTTCTGCTGGATGCTCACCCCTGTACAGGGCTGCAGATTGGGGCAGGAGCCTGCCTTCACCCCCAGACTGGCTCTTGTTCCTGTGCTGCTCTTCCCTCCCATGCCATGGAGCAGCAGCCTTAACCCTCAGCAGCACTGGACTCCAGCTCATGGAGGCTGAAAGAGGTGGTAGTGGATTTTTTTCAGTGTATGTTTTTACTGTTGAGTTAGTGCAGTCATTTTAAGAAAAATTTCCTGTTATTCCCTGGCACAAGGACAGTACAGGTTCATGCCATAACCTTGTCCCTCTCCCTCTGAGTTGCACGGCTGCTAGCTGCACAGCACCTAACATCTCATCATCTGTAACACATATATCCCCACACCACCTCAGTGGGAACGTGAGTCAGTAATGGTGGAAGATGAAAAGACAGCTACCAGAAGATCTTTTTTCCATGAAGACCTAGTTAATGTAGGCAAGACAGTCCAGAGTGCTTCAGCTGACTCCTTTAGGATGAGCTGAATCACTCTCCAGGCTCCACAGCTTGCATTGGAGCCACCAAGGTGCAGGTGCCATGGCCTGACTCTGAATCCCACTGTGAGAGACTGAGCGTGGGATTCAGGTACCGAGACATAAGCATCTTACATCACTGGATGTGATACATAATCTCCCCTAGGGTCACCCACTGCAGATCTGGAAAGACACCCCTAGGTCCTGTATCACATCTGCCAGTCCCCTGTTGGTGTCTCTGGCAACCCAAGACATTGTCAGATGGTGATACTCAGCCATGCCTAGGCATCAAGTCCTGCTCCGGAAGCTGCCAATCTATATAGCAGGGCAGAGCTTGGCCAATTTCCACATTAAAAGATTGAGCCATCAGTAAACTCTATTTTCTTTTCTTTCTTTTTATAATTTTAATTATTGTTTTTTTTAAAATTGCCCGGCATGTAAAAGCTATGCTCATCTCCCAGCCAGCTGTATGGTCAGAGCACAGAGCTTGGGCTTAGTTGCTACAGCATTTTTATTGTCTCCCTGGAAAAAGACACAACTTTTCTTTTAGTCCTGAACAGAGTAGCCTTGCTTTGATTACACATTTCCAAATAAACATGCAGAACAACGTTCAGCCTTACACAGTTTAATTATCCCATATTAACAACAAGAGGTGGGAAAAGGACAGCTCAGGAAAACAGCATCAGAAAGCTGTACTGAGAAGAGCCACCCACAAGTGGCAAAGGAGGAAAATAGTCCATTCCCTGCTACAGTTTCAAGAAGCAGCTAATTCAAAACTGTTTAGAAAACAAGTAAAAATTGTTAAATAATTTAACACAAAAATATATTTTCCCCAAATGATCCTGTTGTTTTGCTTTGTTCTGTTTTTTAATTTATTTGACAGGCAAAAATTTTAATGGAATAATGGTCTGTTTGCTATAATTGCAATAATTTACACACATGATTTAAAAACAAAAACCAACCCACAGTGATGCCATAAAACCCCTGTGTCATTAGCACCTTTTTAATATGCAAATAATACATTGTCTGGCTCTCTAATGCAATTTTAACAGTATATCCTCTCTTAACACAGGACCAGCCCCCAAAAAATCCAACAAAAATATCAGCATATTCCTAGGTTTAAACCTCAGACTCAGTGAACAGACTTCACGGTGATGTACCAACCACTTTGTTGCAGAGAGAGGGACACTGAGATGCAAAAGCCACAGCCCTCCCTTATTCAACAGTGGTTAGAGGAGAAGCCACCAGCGCTGTCCCTGCCCTATCTGCCACCTCCTGCCTGCATGGTCACATTGAAAGATGCTGGAGAGACAATACACGTCTGCTTGTCACCTTCCAGCACACACAGTCACCTGCTCAGGCATAGAGGCATCTGCATTTTCTGGAGGGCAGCTTCTGACCATGCCCAGGGCTGTACTTACAGGTTTACTGTCTGCTCAGATGGCAGATCTAATTTGGAAAGTAATCTCAGGCCACCTTTCCAAAGACTGCAAATACCCATGAAAAGACTGAGGCAAAAACTGTTGCAGCTTTTGCTGTCTGAGCTTGCAGGGCAGAAATCCTACAAATACACCCTCCTTTCTTACCTTTTATTGCAGGTGACTCTTTACACAGGTCTTGCATCCGTAAGAGGTGGCAGCTATCGAAACCTCCCTTTGATGACTATACCCATAGAAACTGGGTGGCTATAAACACAGGTCTTGGTCTGGGTCTGCAGCATGTGTCTCGTACTCCTCTCACTAGCGACAGATTATGCTTGGTAAATGCCATTTAACTGGCTGTAGAGAAAATGAGATTTAAGAAAAGGCAGGGAAATGGCACCCAGTGAATTCAGGGCACAGAGACAGTCTGGGGTGTCCCCAGGAACAGACTGAACAGACAACCATATCCTAGGGAATATGCTGCAGCAAAGGGAATTCAGCTGCGTCCCCTTTTCCAGGTGGAGAAGTTGCAGAGCTGCAGTTTGTGCCTAACCCATGCAGATCTTTTAATTGCTATTAAAGATACAGGTGTGCCTCTCATGTTCCTAACACAGACTCTGGGCAATGGCTCCAACAAGCATTCACACGAAAAGGGCTATGCAAAAAACCCCGAACTATATCTCCTTCAACTAGATACTACTGCAACATCTCACCCATTGGGGGTTGAACTATATGAGCTTTAAAGGATCCTTCCAACCCAAAATATTCTATGATTCTATGACCTCACAGGGTTGAAAAAAACCTGAAATTTGTTTAACAGAACATCGTTATGTATCTACCCTTTGCATGGTGCACTGGAGTGTATTAAAGTCTATGCCATGCATGGCTCATGCAGCCACACATGATAAGAGACAATCTACAAAGGCTGAAGAGTCACCATCATGACAGGAATTAAATGTCACATTAACGTGGCCCAGTTAACATGTTTGACCTCCATAAAACCTGCTCATTGCCATCACATTTATTCAAAACGCTGTCTCGTGCCATGTTGGGAGGTATCTCCCTCTTGCATAGAAAAACCTGTTCTGCCTCACCACTGGAGCGATGGAATCTCACTCAGCCTGGACTAGGAAAAATGGTGCTGTTAAATACAGTGTGATCACCATGCTTGCTTAATACTGAAATATAGCAAGCTGACCTAAGATGTAGTACAGTAACAGATACACCATTGAGAGTTACTTACAAGTGTAAGCTTTTCACTTCATGATATTTTCACTTTGATTGGTCTTTCCATAGCAAGAAACACAGTAAAATCAAATCAAAGAGTTTATTTGCATAAGAAAAAGCAAAATAGCACCACTGAGAGCTACACAGTAAAGACTTCGTTTAACCCTGACATGTGAACATGTTATTTTTCAGTAAAGCAGAGGCAAATTTTACCTGCTACTGGGTGAGAAAAAGACTCCAAGGCTGGCAAATGCTTATCTCTGGGCTTTAGCAATGGGGTCTAATTCTGGGTGTTTATAGACAGCTGTGGCTTATGCTCAGCTTAGCC
Organism: Sagittarius serpentarius; assembly: GCA_034782735.1. Taxonomy (NCBI): domain Eukaryota; kingdom Metazoa; phylum Chordata; class Aves; order Accipitriformes; family Sagittariidae; genus Sagittarius; species Sagittarius serpentarius. The sequence continues at coordinate 48,383,002 of JAVKLA010000027.1, forward strand.
AGCTTGGAAGCACCATGCCATATGGTGACCATGCCAGCAGGGCAGGGTGCCTGTTTTCCATCTCCAGAAAAACTGATGAGATTTCCAAACACATTCAGCACTTAGTGCCTGTGTCAGGTTCATTACTCCGATCTCAATACAAACTGCTTTGTGCAGAAGAGTTTTGAAAATGCAGCTGCTTTGCTGGTTGACACATACATCTGAGGCCTGATCACCTCTCAGATCCACAGCTTGGTGGGTGGTATTGTCTTGGTCAGAGAGCTAAACTCACAAATGGCCTATTGTGAAGGTCTTTTCAGACGCCATCCCCTCTTTACTTTCTCTTTGCATTCTCAAGTTGATTTTGGCAATTAGTTGGTAGGGGAAAAGGGACAGTGTCCGACTTCCTGCTTTCACCCTCAAACAAAATTTCCACTGGGTTTTTGAACACCTCTCTGTTCTGACCTTTTCATCAGAGATCAACCTTCTCCTAGACCAGCCTGCAACTTCTCACCTGCGCTATAAAACACGATGCTGCCAAGTTATTATCATCGCAAATCATCCAAAACAGTGAAGTTGGGTCACACTTGGCTTCCTGAGATTTTTAATGCCAAGTGATTTTCTCTGGTGCTCTGGCTGATTTTTGGGTGAAGCACTGGTAGGGAGCTGTGTGTGTGCTGACGATGAAAAGGGGATTTGGCATCCCTGAGCTGACAGAGGTCAGCATCGTGGCTTTTTGCAGAGGCAACTCCCTGACAGAAGGAAGTTAAGCTCCATCTGGTAGGACCAAACCCTCTGAGTACTGAAGTTCTTGCACAGGGAGCAGTGAGAAGGTTTAGATCATCCTTGTGGTCTCTTCAGGCCTTACTGTGAGATCCCACATAGTCCCATAAAAAGTAGCTCCTATAGGATACAGATTCACTTATGGGCAGAAGAACATTACGTTTAAGAGGGTATTTCTGGGAAACACACATTGGCTGTTCATAGCTGTCTCTCCATTGTGAGCTGAACGTACTGGAGACCTCTTCCCCAGCTTTGGCATGGTTTTGCCTTCCTCCTCTCCATGTGGATGGCAGATAGCACCAACTATCCTGCGATTAGCCTGTGTCTTACCATTAATGCCCCGGACTGCACAATGCAGGATTTTATTTCAGTTTCAAGGGTGACGGGTAAAGCTTTGGAAAGAATTAACCAGGTAACAGACAAAAATTTTGGCATCGGAATGGTTTTGCATAAAGAGCTACGCAATGCATCGACACTGTATGCTCTTCAAAAGAGGAAAAAACCACTTATTTTTAATGCTGTAATATGCCCTGATGTTAGAGAAAACAAGAACAAGTTCACATATCACATCAAAGATAATAATAATTATTATAATTATAATTCATAAAAATAATCTGACCGACCGGCAGCATTTGTTGGCTTTAGAAGGCCTCCCATGAAAGAAACACAGTTGAAGACATCTGAGAGCTCTTGGCAGGCATGATGAATTCAAGTTTTAAGAACAAGTCTGGGGATACTCCCTGCATGCTAGGGCCCTTTGACGTTGGCGGGTCTGGCAGCCAGGCTTGCATAGTAAGCGCACTGAGTGGGGTCACACTGTCCGTTGGCTCCTGGAGGTCCCTGTGGACCCATGAGACCAGGCGCACCAGCTTCACCTTGAGGGCCAGGTGGCCCTGGCATCCCATCTTTGGCATAGCCAGGCTCCCCTGGGAGGCCTAAAATAAAAACAAAATGCCTTTGGTGAGTGACACCCCCAGAGTGCAGTACTCAGCGGTGTGACATCACAGGAGATGGTTTTGCCTCCAAACTGGGATGCAGACATCAGCTTCCACAGATTTGGGTCTGGCTAGCATGTGTCTACAAGGATGTGACAAATGTGTCTCCTCTGAAAGAAAGATTTTCACCCCCTATGGCATTCTTGGGCTGCACAGCTCTGCTATGGCTTCTCTTCCTCTATCACCGTGTTGAAGTTGTGCAGCTGCATGAGCCAACTAATGACATACAGTCCTCATAGAGAGGAGGTGAGGATGGGAAAGCTTGAGGCAAGAGCCAGCTTTGGGAGATAACTCATTCATACAAAGCATAGCGGGTCCATTGTTATTTTAAGGCAATGCAGGGCCAGTATGCCAATTGCAGACCATGGAGTTACGAAGGCTTCCCATAGTTTCCTCCCCCAACAAAGCAGGGTGAAGGCAAAATTGTTCAATGGCTTCCAATTTCAAATTAGAAACAAAATGTATTTGCTGCTTCTTTGTCAGCAAAGGTAAAGCACAAGCTGTATGCCTGAGGCACACGTGTTGGATATAACCTTTATAACATCTGAAGCTGCCTGGACCTCTGGGTTCAGTTTGGCCACAAGATTGTGGCAAAAGCAGATAGGACAGTGTATCTAGTAATTAAAACTTCACTTTGGATTTGTCCCAAAGGTCAGTTTACCTAGCTGTTACTGAGATGGATCATTATACCTGTCAACCAGGCTGAGGAAACAAAGGTGGCCAGATACGATGCTAGTGATGTATTTCTTCCCTTTGGGCCACTTTCTACAGAAATTGTATATGCCGTATTTATGTTATCCTGATTGTCTAAATGATACGTTTTGTGGGGTGTTCTGAATAAACACACCTGGAATTCCTGGAGGACCTACTTCCCCTCGTTGGCCAATGCCAGTGTCTCCTTTCTCACCCTTTGTTCCTCGTTCTCCTGTATAGAGGGAAAGAAAAATAATGAACTGATGGGCATGATCTACGGAACTAAAGAATCCACACTGAAGCCAATATATTTGCTAAAAATAGTTCCTAATTCTGGCCAGTCCTCTGAGATGGGATGTTAAGTGGGAATAAAGACTCGCCGCAATCCAGTTTTTGCCAGAGATGGAACACACCAGCAATTGCTGGTCACATTTACCACCTCTGGTTCAACACTGAGACTGCTTCTAACACGTGCATTTTGAGGACCACTTTAGATGCTACTAACAGCAGAGGTGGACGCCAAAGTGTGGTGGACACATCCCTTTATCGGACTGTCCAAACACACCAAGTTTCACTCACCTTTGGGACCAATCGGTCCAGGTGGCCCTTCAGACCCAGTCTGTCCAGGCCGGCCAGGCTCTCCCGGAAGGCCAGTTCTTCCAGGGAGTCCTTCCTTCCCAGGGGGACCAGGAGGTCCTGGCCTGCCATGGGATGCTTTTACATGTGCAGGCTGTATCTGAGCGAGGAGATAGGCTAACTTTACTGTGAAAAGAGAGAAATGGGTTTGTTAGACTAGAAGGTCAGTGCTCCAAGAGATGGAAAGGAGAACCAGTGGCCCAGTAAAGTCCAAGTATTGTCACAGATCAATTTTTCAGGGCCACCCATTTGCTCTCCCCACACAATCCTTCCCCATAAACCATGATGGTGCCTCCCTGACCCTCTCTAAATTATTTAAACCTAATTTCTCAGTAGCTTTAAACTTTTCCTAAATGTCACACTTAATCCTAAACACTTCTCTCATCCTCTGCTTCTTGTCCAGCAAGGATCTGAAATGTCCCTTCCTTTAGCTGTGCAGCTGGTAGATTTCTGTCAAACTGGAATCATTGCTGCTCTGAAAAGAAAAGCCTACTTCCACTGCTTCCACTACAAAGAGTGAGATGCTACATGGCTGTCCTGCAGGGAGAAAGCTTACTTTTCTTGTTCTGGGCTGTTACACATGTGGAGTTAAAGCTAATGTACCCATCCCTCGCTGTAAAGTCAGAAACTGTAACTAAGGCAGCTCCTTGCGTCAGCATGTTCTCCAATTTCCAAGAAGGCACATTGCTTGCTGTTTCCATATTAAGACCCGGAACAGCCTAGAGAGCTCTTAAGACATACTCAGCGTCACAAAAACATCCCACAGAATAGAAGGAGAAGGGTTTTCTGTCTTCTCTTCATTGATCCAAAATCTTGAATGCTTTTAGATTAGCATGGAATTTGAAGTCTGAGAGTGTGTAAATAAAATCCTTCAAATAAATCACTCCATTGAACTGTGATCTTTAGCATGGAGGAAAATGCCTGCAGCTATGTGTCAGCTGCTCCAAGAGCTGTGTGAGAAGAAGCACTACAGCTCTGCATTTTACTGTAGATGGGGTCAGTAGTGGTCTGAAATTCATGTACTTTGAGAGAAGCAGCAGCCCACATCCACTCTACCCCCTCTTCTCATACTGATGAGTATCAAATGTCACACCCAGAAATCAGGAACATTCCTCCTCCAGATGGGACTTCCAAAGCAAATTTACGTCCTACTCTGATTACTTTCTCTTCCAGGGGCCCAAATTAATCTGTTTGAATTTGTATCTTCTCTTGTCCTACCATCTCAGCTCAGGCATCTCCAAGTCTGCAGCAAAGCTGTTTTGGTAGCAAAGAGCCGTGAGGTGCTTACCACAGGCATGGCCTTGAGAGAAAGCCCTTGTGCTATTGCTGGGAACATCAAGCTTGGGGAACAGTAAAGCTTGCTAAGCACATTTCATTTGTCCTTCCAGGCAGGCTTGTTGCAGCATTGCCTTCCACAAGTAGAAGAGGTTCAGGTGCCACCACAGTTATGGAAAGTCTCTCTCATACTCTCAGATATGTCTTCTGGCTTCCCTGAGATGATTACTTACCATCTAGCTGCTTGGCTAACTCCTCTTGGATGAGCCTTCTCAAAGTCTCTAGAGATGGGGGTTCCCCCTAGAGAGTAATAATCACAGCAATAACAAGACATAATAATCACAGCCAGGGGATGTACAAATTAAACCCTCCACAATGGGTTTAATGGGTTGCATTTCATCACCCTCAGCATACACAGGGTTGAAGAGACTGCCTGAAAGAAGAACGTAAAGGGACTCAAAACACCCACAGTTCCCAACCTGCTGGCAAGCCCTGGGCTCAACAGTGCAAGCAGGGAGCCTGGTCAGGGGGCATAGCTGGGACACTGTCCCCATCTCATTCCTAGAGAAAATCTCCTTCCTACACAACTCATAGGAGAAGTAGTAGAAATCAAATCAGAAGACATCCTCTGCCCTACTAGATCATAGTGGAAAGCCTACCTCCTTTTTCAGCATTGCACGTTAGAAGCGTGCGCGCCCCCAGAGTAGTTAAGGTGTGTATCTAGGCTTGCTATAAACACTCATACCGGATGCATACATCACCAGCCAACAGCCCTTATCGTGGGGAACAGAAGCCAGTTTATGCATATGATACCCATTCTTCCAAACAAGTGCAAGGTTCTGCCTGATTTCAGGCTGTTGAAGGGAGACAGGGGATGTGGCTGCCTGGCCTTGGTCCCCTACCCAGCCTCCAAGGGACAGAATCTTTCATCTCCTCTCTCAGCTCTTTTGTGCGACATTGCTTGTGAACAGCTGTAATAGCTGTCAAAACTCAACGCTATGTGAACAACTCTGGGTGATGCAACTGAAAAAATGATGAAAGAATTTTTGGTAAGTGGAAGGAGAATTTTTTTAGGTCGTGACTTTCCAAGAAAATAAAAAAATTGTTTTAGGGTAACCAGACTCTTGTCTTTGCATAAACTAAAACCAAAAAATGTAGCTATATTTAAAAAAATAAACCATTTCGTTTTCCTTTGTAAATCATAAAGTGAGAAGTTTCGCTTGAATTACACTTTTCATTTTTTGGCTAAAATTATTCTTTGAATTTCTGCCAGTTTTGAAAATACTGCTGGCCAATGTGAAGACTGCATTCTTTTGTGTATGAGCTATTTGCATGAATGTGTGGCTTTTCCCTCACACCTATCCTTTTAACATACAAGGATGCACTCTGTGTCCTCTATGTTTATAAATACCTTCTGAATCAGAAGTTACTCTTCATTAAGAAATGTAGATTTTATTAAATAGCTAAGAGACATTTCAATTTTAACCAATAACATTGCTGATAAGTACAGAGAACATTGCTGATAAGTACAGAGTTGGTCTATTTGTTGCCTTCTTCCCAACACAAATTCTGCGTGAGAAAAAGATGTGCTTGTTGGTGACAAAAGAAACAATTTTGTCAGTAAGTACTAACCATTTGTGATGGCTCTCAGTGAATATCCCGGTAAGTAAACATGATTGTGGAACTTACTTTGAAGGCTTACAAATTATCTTTTCAAGTTTTAACCCTGTTAGTTGCATTAAGTCTCCATAACCATCACTGGCTTTCATCAGTCTCTATGTTGTTGAGACACATAAAGAAAAGCTTTGTCTAAAATTTAGCCAGCTTTTACATCAGAGATTATTTCATTATTTATTCCCCTCCAAGGTAATCTCAAATTAATCCTCAGGGTGGGCATAGCAGCTTCACTAGTGTTGGTAGTTTTTCTCATTCTTCTACATACATCACCCTCAGGCACTCTCAGTAGCAAGACTGTTTCCCGTTTAAAAAAAAAAAAAAAAGAGAATATGAAACAAAACCAGGATTTCATGAATTCTGATGAGCTGACTCCAGGATTCCCAGGAATAGAGCACTGACCTTTCCACGGTTCAGCATTTTGTCTCTCATAACAACCAGCAGCAGAGGAAGGCATAAGAGCTCTTGAAATGCTATACATTAACACCCATGTAGAAAGAACCTTTTTCAGACTCCAGACCCATGGCCACAGTCACATGACCTGATTTAGGCTTTTAGGGGTGTAAGGTGTCAGGGACTGGCCGCCCTGGCTATACGTCTGGATCGCTTAGCTCTCCTGAAGTACAATCCAACACCCCCACAACGCTTCCCTGACATACGCTATAGTTCTCCTTTTTATGTATCAAGAGATAAAAATGCTGCCGCTCCATTAGAAACCAGAGCAAGTGTGTGTTATATCAGCCTTACTGTAATCTTAGGTACTTTTCTGATCACACACTGTGGCAGTAAAATTACTGTATAAAGCCCTTCTCTGGCAATCTTACCCTTGGTCCTGGAAATCCTGGCTGTCCTGGAGGACCAGGAGGTCCAACTTGCCCAGTGTCTCCTGGGGGTCCGTGGGGACCCATCAGTCCTGGATGGCCTTTATGACCAGGTATCCCAGGATCACCTGGGGGGCCCTTTTCCCCTTGAGGGCCTTTTTCACCTTTGATGCCAGGCTCTCCCTAAGTGAAAAAAATGACGTTACCACCACAAAATAAGAGGCAAACTTCTGATTTCCAAGCACAGCAAAACACAAAACAGCTGAGCTGGCGCTTACTGAATACAACATCTGGTGCATTACAAATGATCCACAAATTACTACTGACAGAGAATGATTAAAGAGAGGGCTGGGAGGGTGGGAAGCACAGCAGATCTCTACAGGCCATGCTTCACTCCTGAATGACCCCTTCCCCCAGCCTCTAACTCAAAATAGCTCTCTCTATTTCAACGTAATGAAATAACTAATAATATTCTCCAACCTACCCTCTCTCCTTTGGAACCAATTTCACCTGGTTTCCCTGGTGCACCCTGCAACAAAATAAGGGTAAGCATTAAAGAACTATCCATAGTAACAGTAAATAATAAAGCACATGCCTTTGCAATGGTTCTTGTGACCTGGCGAAAATTTATTTCCCATCAGTCCCACAGATTCCTGAAAGATGTTTGCTCTCAAATATCAACTCAAGAAAAAAATCATTTGTTGCAACCTAGGTAGCATCCTTGATGTATTTTTCCCAAGACACTAGCCCTACTTTGAAACAACTGGGAGTTTAACTTACCTCTTTTCCGGGAGGACCCTTCTCTCCTGGTTCTCCCTGAGAGATATAGAGAGTGAATTTAGCACTGCAATGAGCTGGAAGAAAGACCCTACTTAATAACCACAAGCCTTGCTTTCTCTTTACAGCCCAAGTTTTCTGCTACACAGCAGCAGGTTTGGATGATTTATCTTCATCCTACTGCTATAGGTCATTCCTGGAAAGACACATCCTACTATTTAGAAAGCATTTTTTAGTAAAGCTGCATACTGTGTAAACGTAAAGAACAGGAAGTCAGTTCTAACAAACCAGCTGAGAGCAGGACAGATGTTTCATTGAAAGTGTATTCCTGCTTTCAGTACATTTTATTCCTTTTTCTTAACAGACATTTCACAAAGCTTCGTACACTTTACTTCAGCTGGTTTAGCTTAAGCAGTGTCAATGTTATACCCATAACAGTCTAAAGATGTAAGGGAAGTAAATTTTGTAAGTAGAGGTACCATCTTGTATTACACCAGCTGAGATAATGGATACAGAGCCACTGATAAAGCGAGTGTGAGCCTGAAAGCTTGTCTGTATTTCAGAACTATATTAAATAACCTCAATTTGAACAAGTACCCTATTAGGATTTTTTTCCTGTACTGTGCATTTATAATGTCATAATTATTAGGCAATACGATTTTGCATTTTAGAATTTCAATGAAAAAAATGTCACTGCAGTCCTGAAGTGCACTGATAAAGCAAAACAAACGTTAAAGTAGTTATTGCTAAAATGCTGCTAGCTTTCCCATATCATGAATGGAAAGATTCATTTTTATAGTCCATTTCCAGTCCACACACATGATCATATCTAACACATGTGCGTGCAGCTGGTATTTTTCCCATATTCTGGAAACACATATAACATCTTCAGCAGTGCTAGCATCTATACATGTATGCATAAGTAATGTAACTAATCGCAGATGTGTAATCACATCAGCTCCAAATTAGGCAGCATCAGACTCACTCAAGTATTCCTTGGGGCCACTTCAGTTTTAAATGGCCACCACGTTTGCTGCTTTAAATTAATTTTCCAGAGATATATTTCTTTCTCCTCTTTTCATCATGGAACTCCCTTTCCAATCATAAAAAAAAAGAAGAAAAAAAAGAAAAAAAGAATCATCCTGTGGAAGATTCAGCTCTGCTAGATTCACAGGAAAAGCTTTTGAACCTTATTTTAAGTCACAACAGAGCTAGAAACAAAAATATTTACCTAACATTTACTTTTTCCATCCTTCCAGTGGAATGTAACATATTTTACTCACCTTAGAAGGGCTAAAGATATTGGATTTCAAGGTCGTGATATTTTCACTTGTATAGGAATTATTTTAGATCGCTTTGGGAGATATATGAATGCTTTAATTCCATTGTACCTCTGTTGCTGGTAACAAAGGAATTTTCCTTGGAACAGCAAATATCAGAAATACCTATATTATTATCAGCACTTAAAATTTCCCTATTTAGCCCTTCTGGGGTTCACATGGAGATATAGTCTGAGAACTTAAATACCCCATACCCATATTAAGAAGACTACTGAACCAGTCTGATTAATGCACACATTACCAGGGCTGACTGACAGGTACCAGCCCAGTAAATGAGATTATGGATGTCTGTCCATATGAAAATGCTATTTTTGCAGTCCAGTTTCCTTTGGAAGTAAAAGTGTATGGCTTCTGGATCTGTCAGATCTCCTGGTTATGTTTTTTTACCTAATTAAAGATGACCATGTCCTATCTTCATCAGTCCAACATTTAAAAGCAGGAAATTAGTGGGTCGAATCCATCCCCAGACATACTTACAGGTGGTCCTCGAGGTCCTATGAAGCCAGGGAGTCCTGGACTGCCGTTTTCTCCTTTGTTTCCTTTAGGACCCTTAGGACAGAAATGAGACAGACACTAGCAGCCCTTTCTCCAACATCTCTTTTCCAGAGCATGCATTTACAGATACATTGGAACTGGGAAATTTCATTGTAGCAGTAGGACTCCCAAAACTTACAAGGAAAGGAAGAACAAAGCCATTTAGAAAAGCAGATGGCAAACACCATGCTTGCATTATTAATAAGCTATGTGGGGTCCCTATGAAAAGATGAAAAGGAAGTGACAATTATGGAAGTGACAGGAGCTACGTTCAGTGGCTATTCTGGTGCTGCATGGTTTATAAGGTGGTGTTGCAGAGTGGAAATGCCGTGATGGGCGACGACAGAGCAACAGTGCAGGTGGTCATACTGCTCAAACCTGAGAATACAATCAACAGAGAGCTACTGAGTTGCTCTTTTGCCTTTATTTCTAGGTTCAATTTAAAAAATGTCTGCCTTTTTCTTATCTTTTGTGATATTCTGCCAAACTATCCCTTTTTCTTACAGATCAGGGCAGCTTAAATGACAGTTCATGATAAAGGCCTATTTCACATACACTTCTGATTTTTTTTTGCTCTTATCTTAACCTTTTTTTTCACATCTTTGTCTCCTACCTTCTAATTCAGAATATATCCCTTTTTCTTCTTAGACTAAAACTTGTCTTCATTTTAAGCCTGTCTTGTGCAACGCAAGGACCCACGAACCTGACAGGTATGCAGTCATACATACATTTCAGGTATGCAGGAGATACCAGGGGCTGGGCTGCATTGCTGTGTGCAGGCTTAAGCACGAGCACTGTGAACCGGGATGGGCACTGTAAACAGCAGATGCAAAAGGAGAAGGCTCCTGGCAGGTTTTACCTTGTGATTACAAGTTGGCAATGGTGAAGGTGGAAAAGAAAACCTTATTACCATGATAACCTTTCTCGCTTCTCCTTTTTTCAAAAGAGAAATATAATATATTGGCTTGTCACACCACATTGTGAAGGAAATTAGTGCATTTCCCGACAATGCTGGAAATAAATGGATTCATGTACAGCATAAGAAAATACTTCCCTTAATAACCTTTATGAAAGGGAAAGGACTTAATGACAGAGGATACTGATGAGATGACTGTCTGTTCTGCTGACCAACACTGTCTCATTGTTTCCCTTTTATCATCCATCTGACTTTTTATCCTTTTTCAATCTCATCTTATTTTTGGGCTCTCAGTCCCCTGGAGCAGAGACTGCTGTAGTTCTGTGTTTGTGCAGGAAGATGCCTGGCGAGTCCCCAGGTCACTAGCTGATTGTCTAGGTAATGTGATAACATGATAATGATTAAAAAATAATCCCTATTTGGCACTCACAGGGCATCCCAAACCCACAGTGGCCTGGTGAAGACCCAGAAAGCCAAAAAGCAGTAACAGAAACTGGGAATGGGTGGGCGTGATGAGAAGAAGAAATGAAAATTGAAAAGGCAAGAGTGGGGATCCATGAGGTAAGAAGCAATGGCAGTAGTCCCAGGAAGGTAAGAAGAAATTATGTCAAGGGGAAAAAAGCTGCAGCAACTATTCTTGGCTGCAGAAAGGCTGCGAGACTGCACCACCTCTGCCCCACCTGTAATCTGTGAGTTATCACCTCCCCATGCAGAAAGATGTTGCTTGCTTCTCTGTGACCACTTAGGAGGAAACATCCCTGCAGCAAAGCAGCACAGGCTCAGGGCACAAGCCTGTGGTGAGGCTGAGGCTGCTTTATGGCATTGAAAGGGCCACAAACAAGAGTGAAGTCCTCCTGGAATTCTTCTCCTATGGTATATGCCTTTGTTTCTATCTGAATCTAACAGCCCAGCAAGCCGTAATGTCTAGGTGGACAAAGAGAGGGAAGAGCCCTGCATTACAATAGATGCTACTGGACACAAAAATACATTTGCATGGATTTGCTGAATCTTGAACAATTTTCAGCGGCAGAACAGAGAAAAAACCAACTTCTCACTGTCCTCCTTACAGCTCTTCATTACATGCTGTTCTTCCACAGAGGATGGTCCCAGAGGGGTTCATTCCGCTTTGTGATCTTGGTTTACTGCCCACTGTCTGCTCTTTCCCCAAGTCCCTGGGGAGGATTTTTCTGCTGCTGCTATTCCTCAGTGGCAGTCTGCCAATGCCCTGAGTCCCTCTACTTCCTTGTGATAACTCTCTGCTGGCTGCACAGTCTCTGCTTGGCAAAATTAAATCTACTGGTGAAGATGAGACATGCCAATCTTTTTTCCATAGCAGGTAATCAATCATTTCCTTTGTCTGTGAACACTTAACTTTCGCTGGGAAAAATGATGCTACACATAATTCACTCCATCTATACGTCATCAATCACGTCTCCTTGACATAACTGCTCGCTGCATAAGTTTCCCTTTGTGGTACTTACTGGGTTACCTGCTGGGCCAGGTTCTCCTGCAGATCCAGGTGATCCATTCTTGCCCTGTGTCAAAAGGAAAAAGGTTAGTGAAGTAACGTAGACTACAATTAAAAATATCCACCTACTGCTACACCAGCAGGCATTTCTTTAGCATTGTCCAACCTCCTCTCTTGGCGGACTTCAGAATAAGGATCTCTTCATTCCAACTGACCCCACAACTTCTGCATCCCTGATTGCATGGCTGACCGCATCTCAGGACAAAAACTGAGAGATGTGAACACAAATCCCCTAGCCTGAAGAGGTCCAAATCAGCACTGCTTCTCCTCCTTCTCTTCACCCTTATCTCTATCATAAGCAGCATCCTCCTGGATGGATGAAGCCACCTACTATGGCTGCTCCAAGTTACCAGTGTTCAGAAAAGCCCCTTTAGTCCATGTTTGAAGCAATGTGGAGAGTCATGAGAAAGCTAAGCTAATTCACTGAAATGTAATGTTAAGGTTAAGCTTATGAAAATTACTGAGATCCTGAAGAAAGACAGCTGAGCAGAAGGAGCGTCTAGAAAAAGACAGCTGAGCAAAAGAGAAGCAAGTGGAAACTTACGGATTGCAAACTATGTGAAAACAAGTAGATA
>JAVKLA010000027.1:48395627-48407821 GCA_034782735.1 Sagittarius serpentarius
TATAGCTGCAGATATCCGCTAAGCTGAACTATAAATATAGCTGAGGTTTGCTAATAAAATTGTCTTCGATTCACCACAATCGGAGTCTGTGCCGTCATTCGCTACAAAGCACCTCTTGGCAACTCACTGATCAATGTTAAAGTGCTCTGCACTAGCTGACAGATACCTCCAGATCCCCCCCACCTTCCTGTGTTAGAAACCTTCCTCTCCAGTGACTAAGGGAGGTCCTGCAAGTTACTCCCTACCATCCTTTTCTCAGGGCTATCATCTGAATCAGGGTCCAGAGGTCAGGCATCTATTTTTCAGTCATCTCAGGCTTCCCCTTTTTTTGGGAATGGAGAGAAACACTTGTTCTAAAGCTGTGAGGTATTTGTTGATACTTGCCTGACACCAGACAACTCTGAATGAGCCAAATCATCCTTGAAAAGCACCTGTTTCTCATCATTCCTTATCAAGTAGCTAAGCTGACTAAAGTTTGGCGAGATGAAATTCTATACCCTGCTCCTCTCTCCTCCCAACTCACCATGCAGAGACGTTTTTCCCTGCATTGGAGTTGACCGTAAAGACCAGCCCTTTTAATAGCAGTATTCAAAATCATGCCTCATGCTCCTTATTAGAGAAGAAACAAAGCAGAGGAAGAACAAGAGAAACTGATGTTTTGACCTCCAACATACAAAACCCCAAGTATCTCTTCTCCAAGGAAGAATATGGCCTGAAGTTATGGTAATTTCTGTCTCCTCAAATCTTTTTATTCATTGCTAGTGTTGTGCAGGGGTATGACACATTAGTGAGCGATGCCAGCAGTACAGGAATAATGAGGTAAATTACAAGGTAGACACAGAAGCTCTCCATATGTTCCTGCAGTCTAATTTAAACCTCTACCCTCCCAGCTCAGAGGGACCTGCTGCTCCAGCTCCTGGCATTGCTGGCTGAATCAGCATTTTGCCCTGATTATGGAATATTGTTGTAGAATCTGTTTCACTAGCAGGTCTTCCGAGAAGGAAAACAAACCACTCATTGCAATATATTAAAGATGTGCCTAGGTTCAGCAAGAGAGACCTGCATTCAAATTTGGAAAGGGTTGATTTTTAAGCAAGAATTGAAAAAGCCATGAAATTAATAAAAGTAATTTCTCAGCCATCGCAAATGACACTTTCTGAAATGTCAACTAAATTGCCATTTCTCCGCTGAAGTTGTACTGAAACTCTACAGGTGTTCAATTAAACAAACCTTTTCCTAAAATTATGCTTTCATTTTCAGAAAAAATTACAGACAGCTTGACAAAAATGAATAGTATCACAACTGGACCCCACATATCTCAAACTGGGCACCTGCAATTCATGTCTGCCTTTGAAAACTGAGGCCATATGAGCGGTGAGATGCCAGAGGCAGGACTGGAATATGAGCATTTCTGAGACTGCAGTCCTGGCAGAATCCATTAAACTGTTCTTCCTACCGAGTCAGCAGCCATCACTCCATTGCACTATTATAAGTCTTCTTCAGTTTCTAGCAATATCATTCTGATTTGTCTTTCTCAAAGTAGGCAAAGTGTTTTAATCAAACACCACCTGAATCTTGTTTAAGACTCTTCTTCCAAACCAGAGTTCTGGACTGCAGGGTGTTCCCACTATATACAATATACCTCCAGAAATGGCTTGTCAGGAGAGAAAACTCACCGGCTGCCCTCTGAGTCCTCGAGGGCCCTGTGGTCCTATGGGACCAGTATCACCCTGAAATGAAGAAAAGTATTCTGGTGAGAGGGAAAGGTCTGACATGAAGGCAAGCAAACAGGCATTTAAAAATGTTTCTACTAAATTATGCTGTTCACGTATTAGAGGGAAACAGCATTAAAGTGTCACTACCCCTTTCAGTTATGTATGAGGAAGACCAGCCTTCTGAATTTTAAACATCTGTCACTAAAGGCAGCCTGATTACAGGCAGAAGTCATTGTTAGCAGGTTATCTCAGAGCTGGATTTCTCAGGGACAGAGATTCTTCAGCATTTCTCAAGAACTGACTACTTTGTTCTCTCTGGAGGGAGGCTTAAGACCTGCTTCTATCTTCTCTGAGGGGTTCCCCTAGGTCTGTCTTCCATTTTACTTTGTGGGTACCATTTGCAGCACAACAGTTTTCCAGTGATACAAAGGGGTGCAAATGAGAAACCACTTCCCCAAGTCCCATGACAATGGCACATCAGCCACTTGGTACATTGCTCAGCAGTTGCTGCAGGATCCCACGTCAGCTGCACAATTCCAGGACTTTGTTATGTGACTGCATTTGACACTAATAATGTCAGAGGATCTGTTTGTACCGTCTCTCCTTCCTCCGAGCAGCATCACCTTATTCCACAGGTATTTCATAGATTTCAGTGGAGCTACGCACTCAGTAAGGTACAGCTTTTGCAGAGGAAGCGTGACAGAGCCTGGTCCAGTGGGACCTGCAGAATGAAGCACTGCTCAGAGAGGGGTGGCAGAAAGCAGGTCTATGGCTATGCAGCACAGCCTGGGATTCAAACAATAGAGCTTCCTCTGCGTTTCCAAGGATATAGCTGACATTTAAGTGTCAGCCGCTGAGCAGTGACAAAGGCCTTCAAATTCTTGGTTACCCTCACGATCTTTGCACAAATCACTCCCTCTGCACTGCTGCAGGAATTCACCCTTTATTGCAGTTTCTGCAGCTGTTTTAGGTCAGGGTCACTGTGAATTAAAATCTCCATTTATCAGGTAGAAGGAGATTAGTTTCTGCTCAGAATGGTAGACTTACATCCTTCCCTGGTGGCCCCTCACGACCAGCAGGACCTGTCGCACCTGGCTCCCCCTGCAATTCAGCAAAAAGGAAAGAGGTATCAGCTCAAGGTCAAAGACAGACCAGTAACACCACTATAAGTGGTATGGGGTTTCTGCAGTATTGGACTGAGCTCAGTGAAAACTTTTTTTAAAGCCAACAAGAGCCTCGTTCATCATATGTGACACAGAGCATATAAAAACAACTCAGAAGCATCTTCTGTAAGTGATGCATAAGACAGTGCACTGCTTTCCAGCAGAATATTTGCTACTGCTACTGCAGTCACTGAAAACCACCAACCTATTCATGATGCAGAAACTACCATAATGAGGAAGAGACGGGGAACTCCAGCACTGGATTTCTCTGCTAAGCTCCTGGAAGCAGAGCATTTTACTTCCCTGTAAAAAGCCAGAACTAGGCAGAATGACATTCTGTTTTGTATCCTGCTTTCTACACCAAGGAGCTTTTTGTACTGTATTGCTCAGGACAGAAAGGAGATGACCTTTTCATGCATGACTTGAGTTTGGGGTTTTATGATCCACAGGCAATTAAGTCAAAGGGCTAGAGACACTTCTACTCTAATTTCTCTAAGTTTTGTTCCTGAACTTTGCACTTCTTAGGCATTTTTGAAGGAGAGCTGATACTTGTCCAATAAGTGCAGTAGGGTTCCTCACCTTGTACATCAACATTTGTACCAGAGGGATGTGGTATGGAGGCATCCTCAAGACTTCTTCACAAAGAGCTATCTCAAAGGGAGCATCAGAGGACTCAGCTCTACCAGCTGCCTCACCTTACCTGGAATCAGAACTTCAGTAGAGGGCATGAAGACAGCTGCTGTGATTTTATGCCATGGGTGTGGCCCATGGAATTGTAGTTGAAAACAGCCATGTTAAACACAGACCTGTCGTCATTTTTACCTATTGCCTCAGAAAGGTCAACTTCAATTCACACGATCTTTCTCCAAAGGATCATGCATGAGGTACACGTTACTTACTCGGGGACCTGGAGGACCTGTATCTCCTCTCTGTCCTTTGAAACCCTACAAAAGAGAATGAAATCAATAATTACCCGTTACCCTGATGCATAAAACATTAAGAAAACTCTAGTTTGAACATTTACTTTATAACCTTCCCAGTTTTGCCTAAGATTAGTGGGGACTGGTCAGCATGGAGCTGCCATGTCCCAGGGAGTGATTCGGAAGGGCCACATCACAGAGAGAGCTTTCCATAGCATCTTAGGCTGCAAGAACAAGACCGTAGTATGTGTATTCCTGGTGTGACCGGCCAATAGATTATTTAACCCTAAATTTCATTGTCTCCATCCTTTCAGAGGACACGTAACAGAACACAAGGGCTACAGCTCTGACTGTGCCTTCTGGTAGAAGTGGTGTCATGAGGTTATGTGCTTTAACTTCTAGGTAAAGGACCTACTCTTCTCCAAGTGTGAAGGATTTGGAAATGCCCCTGTTCGCTTTTTGTTGATTATTTATTTATTTATGTAGTCACAATGCCATGACTATTCTCATCCAGGCCAGCTCTTTGGTTATATGTTTGCATCAGTAAAGGACTTCATTTGCCCAACAAAAGCTTCCCAGCTACAGCACAGAAGAGTGACTGGATTGAACCCTTCAGAGCAGCACCTACCGGTAAGCCTCTGGCACCCTCCTGGCCTGGGAGCCCTGGTTCTCCAGGCTTTCCCTATGGGAAACAATCGTGTTCATGTTAGTGAGAGACTCAGGTCCATGTTTCTGCTGTAGGAAACTTCCCGGTCTTCTCCCATAGATGTAACAGCACTGAGAACTGTGATTGCCCAGGGTTCCTCCAGCAATACTGGAGTCTGAGCATGAAAGGAGGACAGTAGTGACACTTTCCCATACATACCCCTACCTGCACTGTCATGAACACAGCCTTTGAGGTTCAAAGGCAGCTTGCACCTTTGGACTGGTGCACCTTTACAGTGTTTTAATGTCAGAGGGGTAATGCACAGAACTGCACGAACACCTAGTCAGCACATACAAAATCAGCATCTGCATGTAGAAACCAGGTGTTTCGATGCAAGCAGCTGGTCCACATACCAGTTGACCTAATGGCTTGGCTCTTCCCAGAACCACTAAGTCCCATTTGACAAGTCACAGAAAGAGGCTGGCAATGCCAGATACTAGAAGCATATTCTTCATATAACAAACACAGTTGCAAGAAATAACATTCACTGCCCAATTTATTAACATTTCCTTTTGGCTGACAACTTCATGGCTCAGCTTTTTTCCCTCAGCAAACACAAGCACGGACTAAGTAGACAAAATCAAATATAAAACCTCTAATCCTGGACAACAGAACTGTCATAGAGCAATCCAGAAAAGGCTTCTTTAAAGACACCTCCTCTAAACTTTTTATGTCCCATAATCACCTATCTAAAAAACAGATCACTAGGTTTAATGTTACAAGACAGCCTTCTTTCTCTGCAATATTTATGGTAGCTGTAAAAGTGGAATCACTAAGTTTTAGTGTATTTATGGTAGCTGTAAAAGTAAAAGAACCCAGTTTCTTTTCAAGATTGCTAATGTGTGACTCTTATAAATTGCTTAAGACAATATAGTCCTTCTGGTGTTAAACAAAGATGTGCAAACAGGCTCCCTGCCCCGACTAAGGAGTCCATAGATAGGCAGGTCCAAACCCAGTCACTGGATGCAGGCTCTGATTGCCTGAGCGAAACAGGTTTAAATTACATTACCGGTTCACCAAGAGATCCTGGCTTGCCATCTTTACCATCATTCCCATCAATGCCCTGTAAATGAAATGCAAAACAGGGTATAAGGAAGGAGTCAACAGGGAAGATGACTGGTGTGGGTTTTGTCAGTGTGAGTTTCACAGTGACAACTCTGCTTCATCACAGCATACTTAAGTTTGCCTAGCCCTCCAAAAACTACCCCATTTCTATAGCTCAACCATAAATCTCTCCTTGCCATGTCACTGTAACAGCATAAACTGTTTCCCTTTCCGATATGACAAGTCTAAGGAGTCCCTCCTTCTAAGCAAAGGCGAGTCCTCCAACAATCTTGAAACAGGATTCTAAAAACAGCCGTTATAAATCGTTGTAGTGCCATTATCTTCACTCAGCTAGGCTACTTTACACTAGAAATAGCTCTGGCCCTATCCCTGTGACAGATTAAAAAAAAACCAAAATGTTGTACTAATACATTTTCCAGAAGAGAAGAGTCTATGCCCAAGATGCACTTGAACTTGAGTCAGTGCAAAGGAATTATTTCGACTGTGGATTCAGATAAAGACAGTATTCCAATCTATTAATTTTTGTGCCCTTACACTGGAGCTATTAGTTGATTTTTGTGCTCTGTGTAAGAGTATTTCTTCCAACGAGGAGGCAGATAAGAAACAGACCTGATTCATGTTGGTAATTAACACTTAGCTTTAAAGTGATCAAATACAGCATTCACACTGTCCTGGACCAAGGACATAGCATCAACATGACAGATACCATTACAGATCATGCATAGCTTTCAAAGGACCTCAAAAACGTCACTTCTTTGTTTTACACACCTATGTGTTTATGAACAGTTTAATGTATTGAATTAGAAGGAGCTGAACTGCACTCACTGGAAGTCCAGGCAACCCTGGCGGGCCCTGTGGACCTGGAGGGCCATCTTTACCCTAGAAAGCAAGCAGAAACACTGCAGGTCAGACAAGTTGCTCAGATGCTTCTATCAGATGAAGATTTATCAAATGCAGAGTTTAACAAGAGACAACTGTGAGAAGCTGGTCTTGTACCCCATGTCATACAGTGTACGAGGTTTCCTTGAATTCCCTCTAGTTTAAACTGTAGGGCTACCTTTTCACGTAAAACATCCAGTATTAGTTATAAGTTGTTACAGATGGAGAAACCACTGCAATGACTGGTAAATTTTTTTCTGAAGTTTAATTACATTTATTATTTAGTCTTTAACTTCCTGCATGAGGTGTCCAGCCAGGAAGTAGAAGATCTGTATTTTATATCTATCAAATGAGTAGTGCCTTGCTGACAGTCCCAAGAAATCCCCTTACTCTACAGGACCAGACAATAGCATCCCAGGTCTTTCACAGTGTCTCAACCCTGATCATCCATTTGAAAGTGAATTTCAGCCAGCCTGTCCATGTAGTCTCTGGCCTCTCTGCTGAGAGTGCACACTGATTTCTTAACAGCCATCAGAAGGACCATCACTGTTCACTTATGATGAAGTTCAGGTTGAAATGGATCTGCAAAAGGCACCTTGCTCATCAGGAAACCCTGCTCTAGAAATTAATCACAGAATTACATAGTCTTAAACTGTTCCAGCTCAACAGCATGCACTACTCAGGGAAGATTCATTTTTTCCTTTTCAGCCTGAACTTAGCATCAATCAGATTACGTGTCTCTCCCAGGGTTTTCTGATGCATTACCATAAAGTAGCATCTGAACACCCTTCAAATGAAACAGCAGTTGCAAAATTCTTCGTGGACTTCTTGAAGGTTACATCTGTACTAGTATTTTCAGTGGTGCCAGGGAATGGTATCAGGTCCTGGCATCTGAGCAGTCTGTGCTGTGATATCCTTCAACAGGTTTCTGGTTTCATTTTGACAATCCCCACGCACAGTTCAGGTGTTAGCCTGGGTCACGAAGCATCCTAACAGATTTAGTCATCCTGTTCTAGAGGCTAAGAGATGTTAACAGCAAGGACAGACAGACAAGAGACACAAAACCCTTCTTAGAGGTCCCGTGGACTGGAGTATGCTCTGGCTAATTTGGAGTTTCATTTGGTGAGTAAACAAAACTGCAAGAGCAGAGTAATCTGTGGTTATTTGTGGAGGTCCTATTTGCAGGTGTAAAGTTGATTCAGGCTGAATATTTTGGGGAGCTTTCAAAAGACATTACATGAGTTCCAGCTCAGCTTTACTTCACAGAGCTAAGTATAGGTGAAGGTGGTGAAACACACAGCTTAGAGCTTACTATGTCTCCTGGGTTTCCTGCTGGTCCTATTGGTCCCGGTGCCCCATCTGGTCCCTAAACAAAATAAAGGAGAAACAACGTGAGTGATTAATGCATTTTGCACATTTGTCAACATGCTCCCTACCAAAGCTGGCAAAACTGAAGTTTTCTTCAGTCACTCAGTTCAGCATTCATTCTATGATTTCTTCATTCATCACAGAAAAGCAGTGCCAACCTCTGCATTCAATCAGCCTCCAAAGCCAGAAATAGTCAGATATTTGAGTTTGGTCCTGACCCTTCCTTCTGAAAACAGGGGACAAACAGGAAAAAGCCAATCTTCTGACAAAAATAACTCTGAAGAACAGAAATTATGGGAGCAGTTTGAAGTACACTCTGTGGCAGGCAAACTCCTGAAGCCGTAAGTCAATGCAGACCAAGGAAAAAGTCAGTAAAAGTTGAAGAAAAAAAATACCTAGGGGAACATCGTATTTTGCTGTGCTCTGACAGGCTCAGTTTTACTTTGCACATTTCCTTTGACTGTGAGTCTATTCAGAGGGTCTCACAGGACAATTAAAATTGTTTTAATCTTACTGGAATAACCCTATGGCTGTGGCAGTATGAGGTTAATACAGCCACAGTAAATGTGTCTGTGTTATTAGCTTCTCCTAAAATAACACTCATGGAGACACAATTGACCCACAAAGCAGGTCCATGTGTTGTCCCAGTGGCAAAGCAATCAGCATTCTTTAAGCACTGCTACCACCTGAAAACAGAATTTTAATCTAATTGCCTTTTCTGACACCTCCTGTCATTTAGTCAGTGCAATGTAAATTCAACTCTGAAGAGACTGTGCTGATCCCCAGAACAGACAAAGGCTGCACAGCCTCAGCACGGCAGAGCCAAACTGCACTGTTAAGCTGCAATATCAGTGGTGATGATTGTGGGCAAAGAAAGGCAGTTTGGAAAGAAAAGTCCTTCACTCAGGAAAAGTCCCAACTCTTGGAGGGTATAAGTGGTGATATCACAAGCAGGAGAGCCAAGTTATTTCAGCCCTGCTTCTGCACCGTCCCCCCTTTTTAAATAAAAAGAAACACAATTGTATCTGCAGAGAGAGCAGAGCTAAGAATGAGGACTGTGGTGGAGACGGACACATGTAAAAGGCCTTTTAATTCAAAAGTAACTCACAGGTTATGAAAATTGGAGAAAAACCAGTCTCATACCACTGTGTAAAACTGCGAACTAAAATACTCTTATATCTGCTGGTTCTAGGCTGACAGCTTATTCCACATATAAGAAAACACCTATACATATAGTACTAAGTAGTCTCTGCAGAAGAGTTTTCATCATCATTGTCTTGTATAAAGAGAGCAACTGAAGCTTAGCATCAATTTACAGAGTTGAAGCAATCAGTGAAAAGTGGCCAACGTATTAAATAGCAATTATCGTCAGTGGGGGAACTCTATGACACTCAGGGGACCATTAGGAACCCACTGGAAAATGCAAATGCAATGCACAGACAGATGGGAATGGTCCCATCTTCCACATGGAGCTTGCAACAACCTTTATTAGTAAGGAAAATACAAGACCATCTTTGCAACAGAGGAACTTACAGGTGGACCAGGGTTTCCAGGAGACCCTGAGAAGCCGGGCATTCCAGGGTGGCCCTGCAGAATGAAAACAGATACTTTCTTTATGCATTATTCGCATCTCTAGTTGTATAAAAGTCAACTGGTGATTGAACATTGTGAGGTAACATCAAAATGAGACAATATACAGGGAGCTGGTTATAAGGAAATACAGAACCACATCTTTTTAAAGCAAAACCTTGGTTTTCAAAGCATGCACTTCAGAAATAAACACAGTCAAATGTAAGGTGTACTTTTTCTAATGTGTACTTCAGTCTATGCTAGTGGAAGGTGAGAACAGATATTGTGGAATTGTACAAGGCAGGAGATCAGGCAGCAAACCAAACCTGCTTAAAATACCCTGCTAATCTCATTGAAGACGTGCTGATTTGCACCTTAAACTATTGACTCAGCCCTTGACAAAATTAACTATGAAAGTTCGCTCTAATTTAGACCATTCTCCTCTTTCCTGTGGCATCTCAGTCCCTCCTAAAAGAGGTCATCCTTACATTCACCTTCCAGGACAAACAGAAACACTGGCTTTTTCAACCCAAAGACACCTGACCTCCCACATCTCATCTAGGCATTATCTGGGGAAATGACTAAAGATTAAGGAATGTACAGAATTGAATGCATCCAATCTAGAGGTGAGGAAACAGATCATAGGGGAAGGCTTTTATTGGAGATGTGGCGGAAGCATGTGGAGGACTGCTACAGTTCCACTCTTCAGCATAGCCCATTTGAGGTTTATCAGTGATGAAGAGCTCCCATCTTCCTTCTCTGCCCCTGAGAGGGGTACTCCTTTACGGACATTATAGGAGTTATTGATGAAGCAACAATCACAGTGATGGCACTGTTGGAAAGCACACTCTGTTTTTACCTGTTCACCTTTTTCTCCTGCATCCCCAGTCACACCACGGTCTCCTTTAGCACCCTGATAATGAAAAAAAAAAGCCATTCAACATCACTTATATTCAGTATTGTATCAGCTTTTTTACCTATTTCATAAAGCACTTGGACATTTGAGCATAAAATTCAGAAATTAGGACTGAGTCCTGCTTGCCCTCCTCTTAAATTCTTCCCTAGACTTCCACTACCGCTGTTGGAGCCAGGAATATATGTGAAGCATGGCCTTTGAGCAGACCCAGCATAGCCCTTTTCTTATGTTGTAGTCTCATGGACACGAAGAGGACTTCACATCCTCAGAAAGTAGACAGGTTGTTAGGAACTTCACTAAATCAGATCTTGGTAAGGAATCATCTGGCCCAACAAAGGCATCCACAGTATGACCTAGTAATCTCCTCTTCCTTCAGGGACATCAGCAATAAAAATGGCATTTCTAAAGTGCAGTTAGAAAATTCATACCTTCTTTCTTTCTTTCTGTCCTAGTGACAACAGAACAGAGGCAGCTAACTCAAATGTAGATGTCTGTATTATCAATGCTTAAAGTAAGGGAAGATGAGTCTCACACAGTGAAAAATACTGAGATGTTGGTGAACAAATTATGAACAATGCACAGAATATTAATGAATTTCTGGCCACAGAAATAACACTTTGGTTTACTACATGAGAGCTAGGAGACAAGTAGGGGAGGGAAGGGTTCTATTTATTAACTAAAAGAGGCCTAACTCATATTGCCAGAAGGCATGAAGCTGCTCATGATCAAAGATTTGCAGTTCTACTGCTCTGTTTCAGAATGGGACCTAGTAATAGTTTGGATGGTGTTGGTAAGGACAATACACTACATCTTCAAAAGTGCAGAGCTCTTTGGGTCTTTCACTGCGAGGATCTTCCCAATGTCTTTAGAAAGGTGTCACAATGGTTCTCTTTGTGTTTTCACCTTCTTAGGGGTCTTAAAGTATTTTCTTTTAACATTTGCAGACTCTGTGAATCTGGCTTTTTACTGAATATAAGTTAGACTATTTATCAATTACTTGATTTTATTTTTTGCATATGTACAGTTTAAAATTGGTCCTGTTACTTCACCTAAATATTTAATCACGCTGCCCAAATCTCTGCTTTCTCACAGCATATAAGAAAGCAGTAGATGTGGTATATCTCAGACTGCTTGGCATTTCTGCCAGTTATTGTCTTTATGGGTTACTAATTGTTTTGCAGATTTTATCCTGGAGCATACTTCCATTTTGATCAACCCTATACTTACTTTTGAGACTATAACTTTCCCCACCACACTTTTAATTGCAAGACATAAAATTAATTCATGAATCTCTATTAGCTTGTCCTACACTCTAGTAAGTGCAAATACAAAGATGTTAAAATAGCAGAAGCTGGTTTAGACAGTAGGTCAGTAATGTAGGGGAGTCTGGAGGAAACTGTGGTCCATCATGAAATCACCTTCTCTCCCCCTCTGTGATTTATTTCACAGTAGGCACTTTTAAAGGTTTTGATTGTGACAAGGCACTGGCATTGTGAGCAGACTGATGACAGACCTCTTCATGGGAAATGCCTGAAATGTGACATTATTGGAATCTTTCAGACGCTGGAAGTTTTATGTTGGCTTACGCGCCTAAACCTTTAGGCAGAAGCATATAGCTGAAACAAGGAGTTCTTCCTATAGCGTGTTTCAGGAAACATTCAGAGTTTGTGGATAAAACCACCATGGCAGATAGTGTATATGGAGCCTAGCTGCCCATTGCATCACCCTCAATTTAAGTGATTCAAGCATATAGGATTCAAAGAGGAAAGGAACAGGCAGGGTGGCTACTGCTGAGGCTTTAATTTCTTCCTCACAGAATCATAGAATCATAGAATCATAGAACGGCTTGGGCTGGAAGGGACCATCAAAGGTCATCAAGTCCAACCCCCCTGC
>JAVKLA010000027.1:48407921-48466114 GCA_034782735.1 Sagittarius serpentarius
TACAGGCCTTGCTAAAAAGCTTTTCCCCATCTTTCTTATAGGCCCCCTTTAGGTACTGGAAGGCCGCAATAAGGTCTTCCCGGAGCCTTCTCTTCTCCAGGCTGAACAACCCCAATTACTTCAGTCACCCATTTTGGATTGAGATGAACTCACAAGTCCTCACCTGTCATCAAAACACCAATGTAATGAAATTCAACATCAAGAATCAGGCCCTTCACTTGTGGGGGGGGTCTGTGTCTGTGTTTGAACAAAGGGATAGTAGAAGACACTATTTAAGAGCAACAGTGTTCATGTGGGGAGCTGTGCAGTTCTGTGTGCATGTGGCCCTCCAGTGAACTGCCAGTACAGGGCCCACCCAACAGGCTAGTCCTACCTCTTTACACAGAGATGGATGCCACCAAGATCCCGCTTCAGCCAGTGTACTAACTTGTCACAAATCAGGTTTCATTAGACAACTGAAGAAAACCAACCAACCTTTGGGCCATCCAGCCCAGGTGGGCCTGTAGGACCTCTGGGACCAGCGTTCCCCTGCAATGCAGAAGAGGTAGAAGTAAACACTAGTTTAGTCCATTGACTCCACAGACATCTAAAAAAGATTCAGTAGGTTGTTGATGAAAAAAAAAAAAATCAACTATCTAAAAATACTGTAAGAAAAACAAGGTTACACCACATGCAAGGCATGGTCACCTCACCATCTTTCTTACCATTTTCCCATCCTGGCCGTCTCTACCTGGTGGTCCTCGGAGACCTTTATCACCTTTGAAACCTGGGATGCCTGGCAGTCCTGGTGGGCCAGGAGGGCATTCACTGCACACATCCTAGGAGAGAACATAGAGAAATAAATTCGCAATAGACTGAAGGCACTTAGCAGACCTTATAGACACCCATTATGAATGCAGCAGTGTGGTGCTAGTATAATATGTAGGCCTTTGCAGTTTGACCACACTGGGTAGGATCTGGGTTACTTTACCTTACAGAACTGAAATGAGGGCAGTGTGGAGCAAAGCGAGGGTCAGCAGCTGAGCTCACACTTACTCCCATAGGGAGTTACCTATCAGTTCTAGCTGGACAGGTCCTAACTGATTATCCAGGATCAAGAAACCAAGGAAAAGCTCTTCCTAATGGGGAC
Source organism: Sagittarius serpentarius (assembly GCA_034782735.1). Classification (NCBI taxonomy): domain Eukaryota; kingdom Metazoa; phylum Chordata; class Aves; order Accipitriformes; family Sagittariidae; genus Sagittarius; species Sagittarius serpentarius. Next base: position 48,409,051 of record JAVKLA010000027.1, read on the forward strand.
ATCAGAGAACCACAAAGCAAGACTACCAAGAACAATCTTGTTTTGAAGCTACAAGACTACTAGAAAACTGTGTCTACACCCATTTGAAAAAGCTAGGTTGATGCTCAGAGGGCAGATTGGTAGGGAAAACCCAGGTGCAGCACAATTTCAGAAAGGGTGTTCTGCAAGGGAAACTGTATTCAGCAGCTAGCATGGCCAAGAACTCATCCGATGGAGTTCATGAAGACAAAGTGAATGTCACAGTGTCCTGGCAAAATTCTGTCATGAAGAATTACTACCTCCCTCTTTCCAAAATTCTTTGAAGCATCATCTCAGTAGTCTTTACACTTCTGCTGTCCTCAGGAAATGAAATACCATGAGTATGACATTTCCATTTCAAAGGCAGACTCCTCTCAGCAAAAGAGGAGTGACTCCTGCCTATAAGAGACAGCATAGCACAACAGACAGATCATCAGGCCAAGAGTTAGGAGACCTTGCTCCAACACCCAACAAACTGTCAATGATCTCTTGCAAAATTTTGGGGTAAACTAAGTCTCAGCCCCTTTATGCGTATTTACCTACTTACAATATAAGTGCTTGAGAAACCCCCAGAACAACAGAGCCCTAATTTCATCTGGGATTGCAAGGTGCTGCTTCATATAGATCTGTACCAAGTGTGCAGTGAAAAAATACCAAGCAGAAAGAATATGCAAAGCATATGACTCTGTTGTTTAAGCATAACATAATCAAAGGAAGAAAACAAAGGAACATCAAAATGGCATCCTGTACCCAAGAACCACTCTCTTGCTATTGTCCTGATCAGAAAACCCAAACAATAACATACAGTGAAATCTCCAGAAAAATACTTGGCTCCATAAGTAAGACAGCTCTTCAATGAAGGTGTTTCAGAGTAGCAATCTTAAAAGGGTCCTTTTGTTAATTGGGTTGGTAAATAAAGGTAATTTTTTAGTTTCATATAATCAATAAGTAAGGATTTCTTGCCATGTCCCAAGATTGCTTAAAAATCTCCCAACTCAGACCATGTAAATCTGTAAAGATTTTGCAGGCAACACCTATCAAATACTGACTTATTTCCCAAACAACTCTACATGGAGAGTAAAAGCAGACAGACAGATCGTCACTTTTGAAACATGAGTGCATCTGGGGTTAATTACCTGCATCCTTTTAGATCACTATGCAAACTGACTTTGCACCCACAGTACAAAACTATTCCAGTCACTGTTGAAGGTATATGTGAAAAATCAGATATTTTATTAAAATGGTTTCCATTTTCTTGTTTAGGTAATACAACTTGACAATGTTTATTTCTCCTTGGGAATGCATGTCTCAGAAAGGCGTTGGGATTCTGATCTCTAGCGTATGCCCTAGTGTCCCAATACCAGTGCAAGTCAGAGATGTGCAACTTGCAAGCTTTGTCAGCATTTAAAGGCACCTTTTGCAATTGTAGCTCAGAAACTTTCCCATCAGTCAGGTCTGAATCAAACGTACAAACAAAATCCCACCATCATCAAAGGCTGATTACCTTTACTAAGAGATTTATGTCCTCTGGTGAGAGCAGGGGTGAAGAACCCTGTGGAATGAGAAATCCGTTATCTCAGACAATTTTAAAAGGCATTAGGGCATAGGAAATTTTCCTGAACTTTATTATGGACTTTCATTGGTTTCCCTTGCCCTGCCTAGGACTCACTGGGCCAAACACGTACTTCCTGCCCTATGTTATCAATGCACTTCATAACACCTGGGAGGAGTTCTTGCTGAGGGTACTGCATAGTGGTGCTAAGAAAGTGCCTTAAAATTTTGGCTTTTATTTACATGCAGGATATCCAGTTATATTCATACTGTTCCAAAGCCATCACAGATATTTTTATCATAACTCCTTAGTGGTTCTTAGGTTTTCTCCAAGTTGCTCTGCCTGGAAGAGTAGCAGTGGAAATGCACTGAATTGCACTTCTGAGGTGAGGTGTACAGGTGGAAACCAAATTCAAAGAAAGATGTAATATAGAAGTGAAGTTACATACTGGTTTTCCAGGAGGTCCCCTTTCCCCTGGATTTCCAGGTAAACCCTACACAAAGAGAAAGAAAAAAACGTGAAATTATCATAAAATAACACCCTGGTTGCTCTCACACCCTGCTGACTGCTCTGGACTAGCACACATCTTACTTTCTGCCACTGAGCACCACTGCTCCTTGTACGTGACAAACAGTAAACTCCTTTAAATATCTGCAACTTTAACATCCTCTGAACCCCTCCTAAATCTCACTTATCTACCATGTGACCTTGTTAAATTAATTTGAGTCACACAAAGACTGAAATTGCTTTAGCTTGTCTTCTGGTCACCGGAAACACTACAAACTGCAGCAGTGTGAAGGATGAAGCTTTAAATCCCTAAAGACACCTGTAACATGCAAAACCAAGACCTTGTTTTGCACAAGCCTTGCAAAAAGTTACCTTGCACCTGAAATAGCAATAAGCCTTTTTGTTTGTTTGTGGGGGTGTATTGTTATCAGTTTCCATGAGATGAAGGCATAGAAATGACCAGCATCCTTAGAATTTAAGGTCCAGGCAGTCATGGTTTGGAAAAGGGGACCCCCTCCCCTCACCAATGGGCACCTCTTGACTGTCATTAGCACATCATTAGTTTGTTAAAAAAAAAAACACAAAAAAACCAACAAACAAAACAAAACTAAAGATTATTTTTGAATCTTTGTATAAAGTAATGCTTACATTAGAAACCGAATGTTTTGAACAGGACAGTTGGTCACTGTCCAGACGGTGACAGAAATCTGCATTACAAGGTTCCCTGCAGTTTTAAATTGGACTGGGTGAGATTTCCCCAAACCATTCTCTGCTAAATCCCTGCATCCAGCTGGCCTGTCACCCTGTGTCATCACTCAAGCATATGCATGTTCTATCCATACTGAGTACCTTAAAGAATATACAAAATATCTTCTCTCTGAACCACATACAGAAGGCTGTCCTACGTGACCGTTTTGGCATCTGCAGGAATACTTTCTATTGACCATTTAAAAGCATCTTATCTGTGTTCACTTTTGTTGGTTCTGCCGCAGGACCCACCTGGAGAGGTCTCTGGGATGGTGCCAGATTCTCCACCCAGGATGTTAATCCACACACTGAAGATACAAGTAGTGGCTTTCAATTGGTCTAGGCAAAGCAAGGGCTACCTAGGGGACTCTGAGACTATCCAAAATTTCAGCCTAGAAAGCTCCTTTAAAAATTGGTCAAATGCTTTGCCAGGAAGGGGATTAGGCATTCTGTCAATCACCTTGTCTCAGGTTGGTCTGTTGTCTCCAATCGGTTCCTTGTCTTATTTATGCAGACAAACAGATGGGGACGTACTTGGCTACCTGGGTATTAATGACGTAAGTGCACTGTCTGCACACAGGCAAAGTCGTGATACCCTGCTACACTATAGCTACAGAGCAAACTTGAATTTCATCCTTTTATCTCACTTATAACTTATATTCCGTACCTCTTGCTGAAGGAGAGAAAAAATGGGAAAATATATTGATTGTTCTTTTCCTATGTCCACATTAAACACTTCTGGGTGAACAACAACCCTTCAGTTACTTTGACTTTCTAAGAGATTAATATTAAACATGAGCTGAAGTGGAGCTGAAGTGCAGCTGAAGTGGAACTGAAGTAGTACTGAAGTCCGTGGATGAAAACTTGTTTCCTGAAGCACTAAACCTTCTGCAGATGAGAACCAAGAGAAGATAAGGTGTGAAGGAGATTCTTGGCTCATAATTCCCCACAAATGTCCTTCTGGAGAATTGAGTAAATATAAGGAAATATTATAACCATTTATAGCTTTGCTTCTTCCATAGAGCAGCAATGTGAATGTAGAAGATTGTGGGATGTTCCCAACGTCCGTTCTCTTTCGCAGATGCTAATTATCACGTCACGCTTTTGGCATGACCACTCTCTACTGTGGTTCTCAACCACTTCTGCAGTGGGGAAGAGGGTTGCCTAAATAACAGTTACACAGATCTTATATTCCCAGACCTACTTTGTTCTGGAAGACTCACACAGCATTGGCTTTAAGGATTGCAATGCAAAGCAAAGACTTGAGCCACGAGAATCATCCTGGATCAGAAAGCAACACAGAAAAGACAATTCAGAAATGTCTTTCACGCTCACTATTAATGTAGCTATAAATAAACTATTTCTACCATAGGACTCACTGACAGCCTTTTGCTTAGAGATCTAAAACATGACATAGTACTAGCAGTGGAATTTGAGCATTTAAAGAAGATTTATTTAAAGAAGAATACAGGAAGAGTTCTTAGTTATGAGAAAAGACATTCAGGAAGGGAGCGACTATAACTGAAATCCTGGGAAAGATTCAAGCACGGCTGTGACATCCACGTGGTATCAGACTACCTAAAGACAAAAAGGGATGGACCTGTTTTATTGAACGCTGTATGATGTGGAGTGGTGATGTCTTTAACAGGGTGCAAATAAGCCAGGATAAGAAATTAAGCTATGTGCCATGGCTCACAAATCTGAAAACCACTGCATCCCCAAGAAAAGTCAAACAGTTGAAAGGTACAGGACTGCAAAAAGAGAGCGTCCTTTGAAGAATGCTTGTCTGAGCCAAAATGAACAAACCACATGTAGGATGATGGCACTTCAGCATGTTGCGTTATCATAGAACAGGCAACTGGAAGCAGAGTCCAAAGCGGGGGAAAGATTGCTGGACTATAGAGGCCTGGAGTTAGAAGAGGCTGACAACAAGGGCCAAGCTGCAAACATTGCAAACATAGCAGAATGAAAATGCTAGAAGGAAGGCATGGTGGGTGTAACTGCATCTGACAAGCTAACAGGGGAATAAACTGGAAAAGAGAAAGCCAGAAAATAAAAAAAAAACCTTAAAAGTCTGACAAAAAAAGGCATGGCACTGAAAAGAAATGCTGATAATGCACTGTGGGAACATGCACAGACCCAAATAACAACCAGTGTTGGAAAGCTCATAAAGTTTGAACACTTTCAGGAGTTTGAAGCCAACAGTGGCTGGCACAAAGCAGAATATCCAATAAGTGGTACAGGATACCAGTGCAGGAAAAAGATGTCAGCAATGAGGAGGTATTATGCACAGGACCCAGAGTACTCTATTGGTCTGCAAAATCTGGCACACAGGAATGGTCTCTGACTGGGAACTGATGGAAGCTGTGCAGATGACATGCTGAAAAATCATGCCTAGGTAAGTGATGCATGCGGAAATAAAAGAAAGAGAAAGTGTATCAGGAAACTAGTCAAACAGGCTTATGGTGGGGTAGTCTTATTACAAGACTGACAATTGAACTTGAAATGCAATAGCTTAAATATGTAAGACCCAGGAATAAAAAGCCAATAGGAGGTTTATTAAGTGTACTTTGGTTTGGGGTGTATGTACCCTAAAACAAACACAAAGGCTCCTTGGAACTGTCCTTCTAACTGCATGGGAAAATCAACCCCAGAACAGAAAACTCTGCTTTTCAGATCCAATGGCAGTAATGTATGCATACACAAAGTTTTTGTAATTATGAAAATAAATGCAGGGGAAGATTAACTTCCCAGTAATACTATAACTTGTTTATAATAAATAATTAACATAATTAAATAGTGATTCATTCAATGTTTAAGTTAATTAAAATCATCATAACCAAAATACAGAGAGAGCCAATTAAATGGATGCCCTTACTGCTAATAGTAGGACAAGAGAATGTCTCATTCAGATTGTTTTCTAATCTAAGGGAACTAAGTAGGTATGTTGAACAGAAACATTTTATCTCCCAGCAGACAGGCAGAGGAGAGTGGATGCTTTCCAAAAAATGGGCAGTGTAAGGGTATTTGGTCAGAGAGTGTCTGCTCCTGTAGGGGTATCTCATCAAGGACCTTTTTCAATGCAACAAGGGAAAACAAGGAGGAAGCCATAAATAAGAAGATACAGGGACACAAACCTGACCGACAAATAAGGGAGGCAGTGATGGGAACCAAACCTGGACAGTCACACTAATTGATGAAGGCATGTGGGAGTGTGAGAAGGTTTATTCCAGCAAGGTTATCTGATCTGGGACCTTGTCAATTTGGAAACTAAGGGAAAAGGAGGAAATCAGAAACAAAATATACCAAGACACACACCTAAGAAGAAACAAACCTTGCCCCTCATACTAAGTGATGGAAGATCAACCTGGACTTTGCAAGTGATAAGACTGTAAACCAGGGGGACCCTGAACTGGGAGGAATGATAAGAGTTGTGGAGATGCATGAGGGGATATGCAAGGGAAGGGGGAGCAGAGAACAAACAGCGGGGCAGACAGAAAGGGTTATAAAAGGGGCCAGTAATGCATCAAACGGGGCTGGTCAGCGCACTTGTCTGGCTGAGCCCTGCACCTGATCACCACGGCTTGTCTTACCCTCTTATATCTTCTTATTAAACCTTTTCTTAACGATCTCTCTGCATAATGTGCATGTGCGCTGCAAGGACTAAGTGCCAGCTACTGGTGAGACCTGTAAGTGCAAGTGAGTGAAAACTGGTGCCAACTACTGGAGTCAGAGCAGGGGTGTAGGCTCCCCTAGCTTCTGCTGTCAGCTCCTGGAGTGAGTGCAGGGGTCTTCCACCTCCAGTCACTGGGGCCGGAAGGGTGTGTGTTCCCAAAACCACCTTTTGGGGGGACCAGCATGAGCAAGGTGAGTGAGGGGCTCCACGACAGTGGCTGGCATAGGACCACAGGTCACAGCCCATATGCCTGGTGCCAGCTGGGATGGGGCAAGTGTCTGTATCTCCCCCGTCCTGGTGGGTGTGTGTGTAGGGGGGTGTGTATTCATCAGCAAACTTCAAGCTGGATCAGCTGGCAAATAGGGGGACTTGGGTCTAGGCTGGGGTATCAGGTGGGCAGGGTGTTCATGCTGGTATGCCTATGGGGAACCATGAGTGTGGAGTGCACGAGGGACAAGTGTATGAGTGTTGCATGTCTGCAGCAAGCATCAGCCTGGACCAGCAGGCAAGTAGGGGACGCATGGGGTGGGTAAGGGGGTCTGGGATCTGGGTAGGGGTGCCAGGACAGAGGGGCTGTGCCAGTGCTCAAAGGATCTGCAAATATGTGTGTACCTGTGAACCCAGAGTGATGTGTGTATGCCACCGCTAGTGACCTTCTGTCTCTGCCAGCTGAAGAGATGGAGGGGACTTGGCTGTCTGTGCTGATGTTGTATGTGAGTCCTGTATGTAGGTGCTGCTGAAGGCAGTGCCTTGTCTGTGGCAATCTGTGTGATCAGCCATGTCAGTGTCCTCTGTATCTGTGTGTCCATGTCTGTATCTCTGGAATTCATGCACAGCTTCCTTACTGGTTGAACCTGCAAATGGGAAAGCAGCAGCCGCATCCCTCCACCTGGGCAGAGAGCCTGGGTCTTGGGCACCAGAGGCCAGGCAGGAGTGGCTGGAGGAGCGGCCATGCACCCATAATCACTTAACATGTAGAGTTATTTTTTGCAACTTTCAGAATATGAGATAGATTTGGCCACTTTCTCTGAAGAATGTACTTAAAGCTATGCTTTTTAAATACTTGATACAGGAATACTGCCAGCTTAAAATATGATTTGTTGTTTTTTTTTTTTTCCAAGAGCAAGTGCAAATAATATTTGAAGTAAATGAGGGCATGAAAGTAGGCATGACATGTGGTAGGCCTGTTAGGGAGAAAATTAGTCCTACTATAGGGAAAAACAAAGAAGACAAAAAGCCTACAGAAAGCACTTCTTAGGCTTGAAGAACTGGAGGTTTAGTTAAGCGGGGAAAAATTGCAAATTTAAAGACAAGAAAATAATGTACATAGGACAAAAACAACGTGTTAGTTTTGTCCAAGAGAAGAGAATCTGTGGGGATTTATGGACACAGTGAACTCTAGAGGGTTCATCTAAATAAACACCAAGACTTTTGCTAAGAGTAACAGAACAAAGCCAAACCAGCACGAGCATACAGTAAACCTGGATAAGGATTTTCAAACCCTAAATTTTAATAAAACAAGACAGTGTCCTGAGAACTCTTGGTAATTGGTCAAGCTGCCAGTAGACGTTTCAAAAGGTGACCTTGGGCAGTGCTGTTGCAAAAAAACATGGCACATACTTTTAGGGCACTAGAAAGAAGCTAGAATGTACTCATGTAAAAAAACCCAATATATTCACCTATGTGAGATAATTCTGGATAAAGCTATTGCAAAAAAGTATTGACTCTTCCGCCTCCCCAAATGTAACTGTAAATCTGATTTGGCAATATCAGGGAATACAACAACTTATAGCAGACACACTTCCAAGAGCACCTGATGCATCTGTAACTGGAAAAAATAATGCAGAGAATAACCTAATGTATGTAAATGTGATTTAAAAGAATTATTCAGTCTCAGAAAAAACATGGAATATATTTGCAAAGGCCACAGCAAAAGACAAGACATTAAGGCAAGTCATTAAGGCTATTGCCACTGAATGGCTAGGGAATTACATGGCAAATTCATATTAGCAATTCAAATTGGAGATTTTCTAACTGATGACATGCTGTTTAAACACAACAGAGTACAAAAATGGGCATGCTTCAAAGAATACAGGAATACTACATTGATATAGAAGAGTGTAAAAGCAGAACAAAAAATCCTTTGTACTAGTCATAAATGAAAGTAGAGATCAAGGAACTGCAAATGCATGATCTTGTCAAAATAGGTATCCCTGCTGTTATACCAAGAAATGTTAGTGTGCCCCGTAGTTACATTTATACTTCTTGAACACAGGTATAATTGCTTAATAGGTGATCAACCAAAATACAGAGAGCTCCTAAAAGACATATGGAGTGCAATAAAAAACAGTTACTGTAATAGAGGATGTGTTTTATAAGATCCATACAGAATGGCTCTGGGTAATTTTCTGTGGGAGAAAGGAAAGATGTAAAGGCTGTAGTATGGCCTCTCCAAGAGCTGACCAGTCAACACTGATCTGAGTAGAGCCAGAAAGACTCAGAAAAGCTGGCTCAGACACTGTCCTCACACAATACAGTTGTAATAAACCCACCTATTGTATCTCCTGTTTAATACCTCTAGGTTAAAAATCTCAAACATCTGAATAAGGTGAGGAGCTCTAGGGGCAGTTAGCAGGACACAATCAATCCCGAATCTGTGGCTACTGAGGGACAGAGGACAAAGGACCATTTCTACTATTGTGGGCTTTGGAGGAATACCCTGGCCATAATCATCTGTCTCATGACAAAGCACGTGGGAAGAAAACAAGACGTTCTCCAAATGCTTCAGGAGGAAAGGACATCCATCCTGTAGGAAAGTACACCCTTCAGGCCAGCTGATGTACATCAGTAAAGCTATACTAGGGAGGAAAATCACTTGCCATGGACTTCATGAAAGCTGGTACCCATTTCAGGCATGACAGCATCATAAAGCAGCGCTGAAGAGGAGAGTTACAGAAGGCCACTGCCCCCTCCCCACAGTGTTTCCTCAACAGGCACAAATCCAAAGATCAAGCCTTTCAAAATCTGCAAAGGCCCCTTGCTGTTTTTCCTCCAGGACTGTTTTCCACATCACAGAGCTGGCTGACCAGCAGAGAAACAAAACTCTCCCCTTTCTGATTCGACACTGCGACAAAGCCGGGCAGCGAGAGGGGTCAGCTTTCCAGCTGGGAGTCTGCCATGTTTCTCTCTATCCTTCAGCTCCATGACTCACCCACTGAGACAGCAGGAGTGAGGACAACGCACCAAGAGGTTAAAATGTCATCTCTCATGCACAGCAGCAGCAGTAAAATTAACTCACAAAGAGCTTTTTAACAGCTGTGGCCCTGTTTTCATAGAAATATGACAGGTTACTTATCTGAGCTGCTTCTAAGAAGTTCCTAGACAGCTTAACAATTGTCATTTTCCAATGTGGGATCATTCCCCACTGTATGCTGCCAAGTCCTTTCTCCAGTGTCATTTTAAAATGGTTCAGTGGTAAAGTCCACCGCTTTCCTTGAGACAACCCTCCTCAGCCTAATTGTTTTCCACTCTGACATCCTAACATGTTAAGAGCTCCATTTCTGCAAATCATCTCCCTTGGACCATCCTAGTAAAACTCAATGACTGTGGTTGAGTATAAGCGCAATTTTTAGCGAAATTAGATCCGAGCATTGGCAAATTTCTTGAGCACTTACACTTTTATTTTACTTACATCCTGGCCAGGAGGCCCCTGTGGTCCAGGGATACCAGGTACACCGCGGGGACCCTGGTAGGGAGAGAACAGAGAAACCCACTAACGTGAACAGCACTTACCAGGTGCTTCTTAGCTGAAAAGAAGAAATTCTCAACCCAATAGTTACTGGGAAAAAAATTAACTAGCAGTTAAACAACTATGAGAGAGTTTAAGGAAAAAAAAAAATCTCACATTGCACTATTACAGTACCAGTCATTTCTGTGCCTCGAGGGACTTCACATGCATCACTAAAGTCAAGGCTTACATACCTTGATGGAAAGGTAATGATGACTCTTTATAGGCAGGTAAGTTTATGAACAGGGAGAAAATATGAGTGAGCACAGGACTGCAGAGGAGAAAAGAAGGTCCACCTCCTCAGTGCCAAGCTAGTACACTGGCTAGGACTGCCTGTAGTGCTGGAAATTTATGCCAGCTCGATACTGAGACCACAATACACAGTTATTTGTTTCACACCAATAGACTGCATCCTTGTAAAACTGCATGTTGAGGAACTAGGTGTGTTCAGTGAATACTGAAATGCAGGGTTTTCTGTAAGAGTTAAGTGAGAAAAATGCTTAAAACCAGTTTATTTTAAACCTCTGAGGCCTTGCTATAAGGCATAGCAGTGTGCCTTGAATTATGTGCCTTGAAATATTTTGTTTTAATGAAGGATTAAACAAGTGACTCATTCTTTCTTTTGTAGGACTGTGTTGACAGGTAAGGAAAAGTTGTCACCATGCCAAGAGTCTCAATCAACTCTTTCTCACAACTCAATATGGCAGACAAGTAACTGGTAATGCACAAGTGAAGTCCCCTTTGGAGGGTCAGCCACCTTGTGACCCTACCATCCTTGGGCAAAAAGAATCTAATCAAACATGCCTTCATGAAATCACTGGTAGAAACACAATCACTGTGACTGTCCCCTCCCCATAAAATCTGGGTGTAGTTAGAAAGACATACTGTACCAATGACCCTTTGTCTCCTGGGGGTCCCACAGGGCCCTGCAAACAGAAAAGACACAGCAATCAAAACACTAGCAGAGCTTAAAATTCACCCCCCTCTTGGCTGATCAGGGTGGGTCCTGAAGCACCAAGATAAAAATTGGAGAAGAAAGGGTCAGGAAAAGGAGGAAGTTTGACAGGCTGCTCAAACAGACATTGTGGGAATGTGCAATACTCACAGTAGGATGTTTAGGGGAAGGATCAAAGGCAGAGTAAGGAAGAAATTGAGGTGGATCATGGAGGAATAAGTTTGAGGAAAAACAGAGAGGAAAAGAGGCTAGCTGTATGCTAACATGTTGCTTGTCTGACTGAGCCCTGCACTTTATCACCACAGTCTATCCTATATTCTCATTAAATCCTATTTGTAACTCTCTTCAGCATGGGTGAGCTCATGATTCTGAGCTTGTGTGGTTGAATGTTAGTGGCCTTCAAGCTAGGTGAGCTGGTGAGTAGGAGAAGCCTGTGTGCCAGCAACTGGGTTGCAAGGCCGTGAACCCAGGGGGCTTGCAGGTCTGGGTGCCAGCAACTGGAGGACACTGGGGTGCAGAGGCCTGGGTACTGGGCAGAGTAGATGTCCAAGACCAGCTGCTGGAAAGACCCATATTTCATGTGTATATTCCAACAGTGGCCTTCAAACTTGATCAGCTGGAGAAAAGAAGCAGGATCGAGATGTCCTTGCTTGTATTTCTGAGAGTGTTGTTTAGGTTTACGTGAGTGTTGATAAAGGCCTTATTCTCTGCATCGGTCTGTGTGGCCACACACGTGTGTGTACATGTGCGGACTGCATATGGCCATTGGCAATACGTGCTCAGCATCACTACTGGATGGACTTGGGGACACAGAACCCCAGCACCCTCACATCTGTTGGGCTGGGACAGGACAATTTCCCCCAGGTCCTGAAGACCACTGCATTCAGCCACCTCTAACACAAGGAAAGGCATCCCATGGGAACTGTATGCTCTTTAAATGAGGTCAAAGCAGGGAGTTCAGTGGGCTTGCATATGCTATTTGTTTGGCGATGCACCTTAAAAAGATGCAGCTGAGTAGAATGAGCCACTAGAAGGTATCTACTTCTATAGGAACACCACAGAAGTGATGCAGTACCCATATCCAGCATGGATGAGTCAATCTGGCATTCCAAACACACCCAAAACAAGGCTTGACCTTACACCTCTGAGGCTGTGTTTGAATAAACTGGCTCACACTATCACTCCTCTCCCTTTGGTTTCTATTTCAGGCACATTAATTCACTAATCCTCATACAGCCCTCCATGCAAGACGCCTTAATGCTCTGCTCAAGCAAAGGCTAAATACCTAATTCTGAACCCATAGTAATATGAACAGGGCAAGGCAGAGCGAGACCCTTCTACTTATGCAGCACACGCATTCATTAGGCAACCTCTGCATGAGCATGTGAATTCACCCCATTTCTCCAAGCAGTCCCCTCTCCTGCTTACGGTTCAGTTGGGAAGAACACGCTCTGCTAATACTCGGTTTATGGCTCAGTGTTATGTAAATAGTAACTCAATACTTTAGAACACAAAGTAAAAAAAATCCTAATCTTTTTATACCTTTTATGTAGGCAGCAAAGCCCAAGAGAGGTTAAGGGCACAAGAACAACCAGGGTGAGAAGTCCAATTAAAAACAGTTGCTGTCTCACAGCTTTGAAACTGAAAGTATTATACACACCATTTTGTCACATTGCTAAAGAGGGTGTAGGCTGACACCTTTAATTCAGTGTGTAATATGCACTGAAGCAGCTCCACTGACTTTATTCTATTATTTTCTGTGGGACTCAGTCTTTGTGAAAGCCTGATGGATTCAAGGTTATACAGTGCTTTTCAAATTCCAGAGTCTTTGCACTGGAGCTGAGGTCACGATGCATCTACAGTGGAGAAAACCATCATACTAGTAATTTAAAAAAAAACATTTAGTGAGGCACATTAAATAAAAAAACACAAGTTAACTGGGAATAGTGTGGTATGTAGGTCGCTACTCATCCTGACAGTGGTTAACAATGATGACATAGAAAAAAAGTCATCCTCTGGTGTGAGACAAGTGACGGTCTACATTTGGAGTCAGGTTCTTAGCCATTTGTGTTCATGAATATGTGGATGCTAAAGCCTCAATAAAGAATAACTGTGTCATCTAGTGTATACCAGGATGCAGAATTGAACTCACCTACCCCTGTACTGAAACTGGAAATCAGTCATTAAAAACTAGCCACAGCCTTGTGACTTTCAAATGAGCCAGATGCTCATTTGATAATTTCATTTTAATTTTAATATTAATGATTGAACATTAAGAAATGCAAGAACATCGTTGTTCCTGAGGTAAATCATAACAAATAACACCCCTCAAATCTTCAGTTGTCGGTCACCCTGTGAGGACCATGAAGGCCATGACACAGTCACAGTGTGAAACATGACTGACCCAGTCTGCATTGCCATATATAGGATTCAGTGAGGTGAAAGCAAATATTAAATGGAGATACACCTCAGAAAGCTACATTTGTCAACTAGTATTACACAGCAATACGACATCATTTCAAGGTAATTTCCTGGACTAAATGGGAAACTTTTATCTAGATAACCAGAGCATGATATAAATGACTGTGACTGGTGCGGTATCACAGTATGTACAAGGGGTTGCAAAAGAATGCAAGGTCTCAGATGTGAAGCTCATGAGGTTCAACAAGGCCAAGCGCAAGGTCCTGCACCTGGGTCAGGGCAACCCCCGGTATCAATACAGGCTGGGGGATGAAAGCCTTGAGAGCAGCCCAGCGGAGAAGGACTTTGGGATGCTGGTGGACAAAAAGCTGGACATGAGCTGGCAGTGTGCGCTCGCAGCCCGGAAGGCCAACCAGATCCTGGGCTGCATCAAGAGAAGCGTGGCCAGCAGGTCGAGGGAAGTGATGCTCCCCCGTTACTCTGCTCTGGTGAGACCCCACCTGTAGTGCTGTGTCCAGCTCTGGGGTCCTCAGCACAAGAAAGACATGGACCTGTTGGAGCATGTCCAGAGGAGGGCCACGAAAATGGTCAGAGGGCTGGAACACCTCTCCTGTAAGGACAGGCTGAGAGAGTTGGGGTTGTTCAGCCTGGAGAAGAGAAGGCTCCGGAGAGACCTGATTGCAGCCTTTCAGTACTTTAAGGGGGCTTATAAGAAAGATGGGGACAGACTTTTTAGAAGGGCCTGTTGCGATAGGACAAGCGGTAATAGTTTTAAACTAAAAGAGGGTAGATTTAGACTAGATACAAGGAAGAATTTTTTCACAATGAGGGTGGTGAGGCACTGGCCCAGGTTGCCCAGAGAGGTGGTAGATGACCCATCCCTGGAAACACTCAAGGTCAGGCTGGATGGGGCTCTGAGCAACCTGATCTAGTTGAAGGTGTCCCTGCTAATTGCAGGGGGATGGACTAAATGACCTTTAAAGGTCCCTTCCAACCTGAACTGTTCTATGATTCAATGATTCTATGTCCTCTAGCATTTACAGCTAGGAATGAAGTTTGCTTCCTCCTAAACATGTTTCTCTTGCATATTCAGTGCATATCTGGAGGACTCTGAGCAGAACTACAGTCAGAGCACTCCCAAGTCCCCCTCATCTCAAGAGGAACTGTACATGCCAAATACTGGAATGATCAAACCCCAGTGATATGAAAATCCAAACTTTCCAGAGCAGACTCCTAAATACACCTCGTGGCCTACTGATATGGGTATACCTTTAACACCATCAGCAGGAGGTGATGATAGAGCTGAATGAGGTGCATCTAAACCTTTGTGGGAAATTAGAGGGACAATGGCTCTCTCGGAATGCAGCAATTCAAGTAATCTGATTTTGTGTTTCCCTGTCAGAGCACTGACTGTGTCACTGATGTGGGCATGTGTGTGACACTTATCCCTTCTAGTGGGGTGACAGCAGGGTTACACCTCCCCAGCAGACCAGTCCTGCTGGCTTAGCACAGATCTCAACTCACATCCACAGCCAATGTGTCAAGATGATGCAGAAAATCCACGAGTAACAGCCAGTGTTATCAATCACTCCTATAGCACTTCTCTGCCTTTCTCTTTTAACTAAACCCAAATTCATCAAGAGCCCTCACAACAGACACACGTCTGAGCCACGAATGGCAGCCTCTAGACTAGTTTGCGGTTTACATCTTCAGAGGGTAAGATGTCCCACAGGCTCTTGGCACAGCTGAGCACAGGCAACGCATTCCCCAGATGGCAGGGTGCAAGTGTTTGCCTCATTACAGGTTGCAGCAGGACCTGCTACTTACAGGGGGTCCAGCCAGCCCGATTCCTGGCATGCCTCTGTCTCCTGGCTGTCCAGGGAGGCCAGGAGCTCCCCTCTCACCCTGAAACAAAGGAAGAAGTTAAAGGCTTTGTGCACTGTTGAGAAAATGTGCTGAAATGCAGTCAGGTTTTACAACAGAACATAACACTGGTACATCCTGACCTGATCCTGCCCGCCGAGGAACAGCACCAGGTTGTGGCGGCATGGGGAGATGGCACAGTTACTGTCACATCCTGCCAAGAGAACTGCCCCTTTCCTTCACACGAGCCCCAGCCCACCTCTGTGAGGACTCGCGCAATGTCAATGTGTGCCACATCACATAACTGAGCGGGAACACAGCCTCTACAAGTATTTTAATTTATTTTAGTGCACAGCATCCAATTTCCAGCATCTGCAATTGCCTGCAGGGTATTAGGCACACTCCTTGGCTTGAGGAAACACTAAGCACCACAATGTGCTTTTCTTTCTCTGTGTTTCTATGGTAGATGGCTAACCTGCAAACATTGCTAAGTACAGATTATGTATCCAGGGAAGACAGAATTAGGGATGTTTGGTTACATCCTAATATTCTCCTTTCCTTCATCAACATAGGCCTACTCACAGAAATGTATGAATAATTTTTTGTAAAAAAAAATTCATTAGTTTTACCACTCTCTCTACAGGACTATACTACAAAAAGAGAGACCTCCCTTCTAGAAAACAGGATTTTCAATACTAAAACCTGCAGAGCACAGACAACTACTTGACACAGTTTAATGGGCGTTGTAGACAGAGGGTTAAGAAAGAATTCAGCTGCAATACTTAAATTTAACGTCTGTTCTCTTGTTATAGGGAGAAATCAAGTAAGATTTTTATGGATTGTATTGCAGTTGTGAGATTCGGTCTCACATTGGCAGTAGACTTACAATAATGAATCTTATTTATGTTAGTTATTATTACACTGTCTCCAACTATATAGAAGCATGGTAGAAAAATTGTTAGCCATGGATTCTGCCTACCCAAAATTCAGTCTGCAATATCTCCTAACATTTTTCCCTTTCTTTTTTTCTTCTTAAACTAATTTTATATTACAAAGAAACAATACTGCAAGGACAGTCAGAGAAAATGTATTCTGATTAGTTCAAACACTCCAGCAGATCCTTTATCTATTATTTTATTCAAGAACATAATTTCAATACAAAAAGTTCAATAGTATTTTCCCATGCACAATTAAGATTCTTACCATCTTGTGTTGATATTTTACAGAACATTTCATGAGATTTCTTTTAGTGTTTTTTTCTGACTTTTATATTAATTCTCAATTTATTATTGTGTGTGTGTTCTGAACTGTCAAAGATATATACAAGAGAATACAATGCATTTATACAGAATGCAGCAAAACCAAAAGAAAGCACTTCATAGCAGTCTGGTTATTTCAAAAATAGGGGACCGAGATGAATCTAGTCTCATACTGCTATATTCCTACTTATATCATTTACAGAATCTGTTTCAACATCCTAGTCTTCTTCCAATCCAGATGAGGACACAGACATTTCAAAGAGGAGAATTTCTGACATATCTGATTGAAGATTCAAACACAATCCAGATGCTCCCAGAAGGAAATGTTTTTGCTGTTTTATTTCTTTCTCTATTTGTTGGGTACTTATAAGGGAATAAACATTTTTTTAAGCTGAAATTAGCATCATTAACTTAACCAATGAGCTAGTCTTAGCTTTAACTACAAAACAGGAGGGCAAACCAGGACTATCTAGTCCCATTGGAAAATAATTCGTATCCTCCTTGAGAGAGGTGAAGGAAATGAGTGCTAAGGAGGACTGCTCTTTGAGGGGCTGACAGGCAGTCTCAAGACCAGGTCATCCTTTGGCTGTGCAATGTCTCTCTTGCTGTATGGATTAAATGTCCCCAGTCACAGTTTCCCTGAAAAAGCATACATTTAGTCCTTAGTCTGTGTTGAATTCACATAATGCTGGAAGAAATTTTAAATGTGGAAAGTGAACACAACTAATTCATATCTTAATATTTACACCTACAGACACATTGGAATAATAAAGAAAGGAACCTCCTAAAAAGCTAGAAGTGCACTTTTGAGCAAAAGCTTCACAAACTCTATTTTCCAGCAAAACACAGACCATGTTTTCACCGTAACTCTTTCTCCAGTTCCAGCGACAGAGAGAAGCAGTCCACAATAAAGTCCATGCTCACCTTATGTCCAAAGGGTCCTGGCAAGCCTGGTGGGCCTCTTTGCCCCTAAAGTGACAGAGTCAAAACCAGAAAACAGTCACCATGCAGCCAAACAGGAGCCTGGACTTTGACACAGTCAAGGCAGCAAGCACCCACACCACCCCCCTCCTTAGAATCATAGAATAGTTTGGGTTGGAAGGGTCCTTTACAGGTCATCTTTTACCGATAACATGTAAGCAAATTAAAGAGTCTGCTAATTTGGCTAGAATTAAATGCTTTTATGGAACTTCCATCAAGCAAAGCATTTCTGTACTGGTCACAAGGACAATGGTTAGTCCTTGTGGAAGTCTCCATTTTCAACGGCCACCATGGCACACTGAAGGGGGTTTAATGTTCAGAAATACAGCTTCAATTCTCTCCATTGTTGGATGCAGCAGCGCAATCTGCAGCATTTTGCACAACCAGGCCTTTTGTGTCTTCAGGTAGACAGCCTGCGAGCACTTGTCACAGTGCAGCCTAACTCTACCACAAATCCACCGTTCTCCTGCAGAAGTCATGCTCGTCTATCTCACATTGAACTACTCAAGTGCCCAGCTTGCCAGCAGAACTTACCTGTTCTCCATCTTTACCCTTACCAGGCAAACCTGGCTCTCCAACAGGCCCTGGCTCACCAGCTGGCCCAGGTAAACCCACTTTTCCTTCTTTTCCAGGATCACCCTGTAGAAGAGAATCCAGCAAAACTCTTACTAGCATACTAAAGACCATTCTTGTCTCAAGTCTTTCATTGGGACTGAAAGCCGCCTCATCTGAATTTCTCTTGGTATCATAGGAAACCCTCTTTTACAGGAAGCCTTTTCCTTCGGTAATCTCAAGGCATTTGTAATTTTCCTTAAGGAAAGTAAAAAGAGACTTCAAAACGTTTGGAGAACCAGCTATGAGAGTGCCCTTCATCCACACATGACCCTGAGGTAGATTCAAGTAAACTGGAAGATTATTTGACTGAAGAGGCTGGGATTCATCCTCTTTTAAACCCTATATATATGCATATATGGGGCCATGTTTCTGATTAATCATTCCTACTCCAACAAACAAAGATCAGGACTCCAGCATGCTGGCCACTGTGCAAAGTATGAGCAAATTAGAAATCCCTGGCCTCAGAAAGCTCACTGCCTAGCTATGAGATGGGACATAACAGTTAGGCAAGTCAGGCAAAAAGCAAGCGAGGATGCACTGGAAAGCTGAAGTAATGGTGCAGTTACAACAACTTATCAGGAAAGTAGAAATGTCAGTTTCCTAACCATGAAACCCAGTTTTTCTTCCATCTTTGGATTTACAGTGATGAATAGGAGGTATTTAAAACACCAAATCCCCGCTCTTGTCAGGCAATGAGGACAGCAGAAGATAGACCATCATTGCAAAATCTGTAGCTGTGACTTCACCGGTATCCAGTTGTATCTCAGTGGTATCTCAGTGGTTTTATTAGGTAAATTATAAGGCTGCAACAGGGTGAAAACTTTATAGCATGTGTAATAGAGGAGGTCAGACAAGATGATCTAATGAGCCCATGTGTCTTAACCGTCCATGAACCTATGAAATAATTTCTCAGTTCAAGCTGCTTCTGTCCCAGGTTACTTAAAATGCCCAAGAAGAAAAGAAACAAATCCATGAAAGAACAAACTCACCTTTTCCCCTTTTTCTCCATCCTTTCCTGGTAGTCCAGGGTCTCCAGGCACACCCTGGAGAGAAAAGAACTTTAAAGCTTAAAACTTTCTTTTGAGGCAGTATTTGATGCTAAAGCAAATGGATAGACCTGTGGGTTCAGGACAATCTCTCTCAAGGATTAGTACCTGCTTTACATTTCCCAGTACAGACAACCTGTAATCCAGAGAACACCACAGAAGAGCTGTGTACCAAGTGCTTAAAGGAGGGTTTGGTTTTTTCAATATAAAAAAGTGCTGAACAGCAATAGCAGAAATTGAGCTAATCCCAGATTTGTGCATTCTCCTTCTACCAATAACTATTTTTTTCATTTTGTGAAATCCTCAGCAGTTCCTAATCCATTATGAACAAACCCCCAGTCATCACCCCTACATCAGAGAAGCCAGAAGTCTCACAATATTAATTTTTTATGGCTACTGCTCTCCAAAGCTATACATTGGAAAACATAGCTATGTTCATTTTACCCTCTATTTCAGTTTTCAATACTTTTCATGTCTTGGCAGATCTCAAAGGATTCCTTGTCAAAATATAGATGATTTAGAGCTCCAAATTAAATACTGTAACTTCCTAACTCACGAAAACTCATTATGGAGTGGTACTCGATTTTAAGATGTGAAATGATGTCTTGGCACCAGCAAGATTGGATTGACCTCCTCATAGGATGGATACAATAATTATTTTTTTTTCTGCACCAGTAAAAATTATTTCCAACTGTATTAGCTTTTATAGGTAATATATTAGTATTACTGGTGTAGAAGTTTGCTAAAGGAAAATGAAATTGGAAAAAGTCTTAATTTTTTTATATCATCTTTCAGTTTGAAATTAAATCACTACATTAATACAATTAAATCAAATGTATCTTAACAATTAGTAGAAAGACAATTTAAGATTTCTTGGATTGCCTACGTAATAAACTCTGCCTTAAAGAGCCCTCTGTGCTAAACCACTGT
Source organism: Sagittarius serpentarius (assembly GCA_034782735.1). Classification (NCBI taxonomy): domain Eukaryota; kingdom Metazoa; phylum Chordata; class Aves; order Accipitriformes; family Sagittariidae; genus Sagittarius; species Sagittarius serpentarius. The sequence goes on from JAVKLA010000027.1 coordinate 48,429,408, forward strand.
GCTTGAATACATTATAACATGGGGTGTAACTGCTGTTTTTCACTTACTCTGGTGTAAACCCAGAGAAACCCCAGGCACTAGAAAGAAAATTACACTTATGGAGCAGGGAGTCGAGTTAGTTCAAAGATTTTTTTGCAAACATGAAAAGCTCTATCAAGGACAACTTAATAATGGTGATGAACATCTACTGAGGTAAGGACACCATATTGATTTCAAGGCTCTGATTTTAGGATCAAATAATTACATGCTTTCATAATGAAAATGGGAGTTTACCATGCAAGTTTTATATCAAGAAGTTATGTTTTCAAAAGGAAAGAACAAAGGAAAATGAGGGAAAGGAAACAAAACCAGAGAGACAATAAACTTTGCAATTTTTCTCTTGAAGAGCCAGCAGCAAAAATCACTTTTGACAATTTGGTGAGGAATGAAGCAGCTCCATGCCTCCCTCTTGCTACAAATGAATATGAGAATGTGTTTCATGGATACACCATACCCAGGTGCCTCCAGATCTTTCAGTTCAACCATAAAAAAAGTGTAATGAAACACAGCTTTTTGAACCTGATAGTAAACCCTGTGGAAGGGAAAACTGAACAGATTAAAGAAAGAAATCAGGGCACAGATGGGAAAACAAATACACTGATGCGTACATACCACATTTCCTGGCAAGCCTCTTGGACCTGGGGGCCCTGCTGGTCCAGTCACACCCTGTTTTAAGAAAATTAAGTGTGTGTGCGTATTCACAACTTGCACCACCATAGGAACAAGATGTTCCAAGTGAGATTGGAGTTCATGTCAGACAAGGTGTTGTACAAGCACAAAGCTTTATACTTTGTAGTGTAAAGAAGCATGAAACAATACAAAATAGATGAAGACTCTCCTTGGGAGCTTAAAATTACCTTCCATCAAAATAAATCCTAAATCTAGCTGAGAAACAGGAAGAAAAGTCTGGGCCTGAAACATCAAAAGAACAGAGGAAAGTGTGTTGATTTATCATTAAAATAAAAATCTAGGTCAACAAAATACGCTTTGTTGACAATTATTTCTCTACTCTGGGGAACAAAACCTGAAAACACTCATTTGCACTAAACAGATGAACAGCACAAACCATTCGGAGTGTTATTCAGAGTTCTGAATTGCAGTTTTTTTCTGTCTGCAGGTGAAAGCTTTTTAAGGTGAGAAAGCCCATGTATGTTCCCAAAAATGCATGGGGGCCATGAGAGGACATATATTCGGGGATTTATGTCCCCATAGAGATGTATGTTTGGGGTTACCAGGCTATATTCAGACATTTTCCTCTATACTTCACCGAATCAGGTTGAAGTTGCTACCTTTGTCATTGCTTGTCACCCTGCACTGGCCAGGGTTCACCTGTCATCATAGCTTTGCAAGGAAAAGGATTTTTATTAGCATACCTAATCCATTTAGGGCTAAACCAGACAATCTAAAAAAACCTGCACCAGCAGACTGAAATAATCTCTCTGACTTGGAGTAGAGTACAAAGAAACCTCTTCTATTGGAAGAGCTGGGCAGTAATATCTTGCAGAAGGACAATGCAAACAGCTGGGAGATGATGAAAATCTTCCACAGCACAGTTCTTCACAAAGTAAATGTCTATCTGTTGCCTTTGGCTCACTAAAAGAGAATTAAAGGTTTCCTCATTTCTGTTATTTACAGTCACTGGTCTACAAGCCAACAGAAACATTTGGAGCAGTGGCAGTCTGTGAAAGGATGGCAAAAAAAAAAAAAAGGTGCTTGCATATACCTGTATTTCCACATAATTAACATCCTCCAAGCCACCAGGTTATACAAAGAAATAAAACCAATGGATAGATTTGGTGGAAGGGGGATGTTTTTTGCCTTGGTTTTTTTTCCTTCCTAAAAAGATTATGGAGTCCTTCAACCAACAGGTTGACAGCTGGGGACAGGCAGTTCAGACTTTAGGGTCAAAGCACTGCTAGAGACAACATCTAAGCACAAGCCCAAGAAGGAAAACCATCAACACAAAAGTGGAAGAAGAAATTTCAGTGCTCTAGGATGCTTAATTTAGATTTCCTATTCCCTCCTTCTCCCAGACACAAATATCCTTTCTTTCAATTGTTATTTCAAATAGTTCTTCAGTCCTCCTTCTCTGCTTGCAAAGGAAGTATGTGGCCTTTTATTCAGCTGCAAAGGGCTTATATGCTCTCACAATAATAAAATAGGACTTGAATCCTTTGCTGTTCTTTAGCACACAGTCAGACCCTCCCTACAACACATGCCTCAAAAAGTGGTATGTGATGATCCCTCTGGTGATGAGCCTGTATTAAAGAAAGCAGAAATGACTAAGAAGCCTAAAACCAACCATGATGAAAAACTAATTCAGGCTGCTGAGGAGAAGTGAGCTGCCTGCACCAGCTGGCTGCCTGGGCTTGGCTGATATCGCAGTGCAGTTACAAGCTCTGTCAGCACCTCACCCAGACAAGAGGGCATTTTGTTAGAGAGGGAGAGACTTGGCCAACAAAAGACGCACAGTTTAGAGCTGGGCTGATTGGGGCGTTGATCTGTTTGGTGCAGCTGTGCCTGTTTGCCCACAAGCAGCGACTCTACGAGCTGCAGCTTAGGATATGCCCTGTGCCCGAGCAGCCTGGGACTGCGAATCTGTAAGGCATTGACTTCAGTGTCCCTTCAGGTCTTTAACTGTCAAGGAAAAATGCTGCAGGGGAAGCAGTTACTCACAGTCTCTCCAGGGACTCCAGCTTCTCCTCGGGCTCCTTTCTGTCCCTTTGTGCCCTGTGCGGAAAGAGAGATACCGGCTGATTAGAGATGGGATGGGACTGCCTGCCAGACAAAAAGACTTCAAGATGCCTGAATGTGCACTAGGCAACAGTTTTTGTTAATCAAATCACAAAGGAGTTTAACGGCTGAGGAAATCACTCCCAGTTCTCTGCACAGTAAGAAAATGAAATATAAAAATAAAACCCCAAGACAAAAGAAGAATTACTAATGACTGATCAGCTCCGAGGCTATTTCTCAGCACAGGATGCTGAAACTTGCAGGCATTTTATCTGGGTGAAACTCCTTCCTATCCTCAGGCCTACCAGCTACTTCATTTCCAGCTCAACTGTGATGGCCTCTCTGCACAGAGGAAGTTTTGCCAGCAGTTCTCAAATACAAACAACAGCCATTTAGAAACGGTCAAAACAGATCACAATCCAGAATGTTTGTCCCAGTTCTACATAGCATGTAGCCCTTTCTTAAGGATTTTGGCAGGACGGGGTCTACTCACTGAACAGCCCCCCATTTACCAGACGTTAGTTAAAAGCTGCATGGTATTACTGGTTTTTTCATAACGCTAACCCTGCTGTTAACCTGTTTAAGCTGCTGATGCCCAAGTCATAGCTGACATATGGCTTGAGCACAGCATAAATGACGGCAGACTGAACACCCTTCCATGCTGACATGAAAATAAATCTCAGTGATGACTGGAAATTATATGTGTGAGCCAAGAAACTTTCAGAAGATAACTGAGACTATAAAACCATTTCACATGAGCCATAGTGCATTCAAGGTCAAATGGGCTGGGGTTGAATCGGAATGCTCTGCAGTGTTTTGGCAATGTACTGCAGTAACTTATCTGTGAGACCTGTGGTTCAGTGGCATCAAGACAAAGAGGCCCTCTTGAAGGATTCTGAAGTTGGAAGGAGTCTCTCACACAATACTGATCACGCTACAGAGATGCCATGTTTCTGCTTTGATTTTCCTCCTGTTGTCCTGATGTCCAGCGTGAGTAAATACCTCTACAGAAGTCCCTGAACTTACAACAGTGAGAAAGCAGAAATGAGCTTTTGGTGGATAGGAGAAGAATTATTTACAGAGATACAGACGTTGAAGGCACCCCTCTCTGGTCATGTGTGAGAGACCAAGAGACTGTGAGAGACTGGCAACCATTTTTGTCTCAAACAACCAAGCAGGTAGCCGCAAGCAGCTGAAACAGGACGTGCCCTGCGGAGGTGGGGTAGTGAACCGTTTCTGAAAGGCTTTCTAGCGGTTGTGCCTCAAAGAGCCTTTCTGGCGATTGTTCCTCTGGGAAGTTTTCTAGCGGTTGCGCTTCGGATGTTTTGTCACAGGTTTGGAGTTTTACAACAGGCCCTTACCACTGGGCGGTTGGGTGAAGAAGTTAAATGGGAGAAGGGGACATCAGCGACCCCCCTCCCAAGAACTTTTGAGAAAACCCCACAGGCCATGCGTGCAAAGGGCTCTCAGAAGATGGTGTAAAAGCAGGGGTGGGGGGGACTGACCCCAGGCGAGTGCATGCCGCCTGAGGCATCCAGATAGCTACTACCGAGGCCCTTTCTTTGCTGGATCCAAAGGTGGTGATACTTCTCCTTTTTTCTCTTTCTTCTCCTCATCTCTTCTCTTCCTCCTACCTTGTTGTGAGGAATATTTTGCTATGGCTGTTAGGTATTAAGTTTTTTATTCAAAATATCTGCTACGCCAAATTTAGCCACAGTCATGTTATAAGTCAACGTTAAATAAGACCTATTTCGAGCATTTAAGAGTCATTGCCATGACTCCTGCCCTGGGATTTGCTGAGTGAAACGGGGTGTTGAAATTTTCCCTGTCCCTCCTGAGTCATTGTTGTGACTCCTGCGTGCAGCAATGGACTATCTAAGAGATACCTCCCCTGGGCCCACGGAGTGGGACGGGATGTCACGTCAAAGATTTTCTTCAAGGCTGGGCCCTCTCACCTGTACTCCTGCAGGTCCTGGGACACCTTGTTCACCTGGAACCCCAGGTAATCCCTGCAAAAACAGAGGGAGAGGTGAAGGAGCTGAAGGAAACTGCTCCTTTCTTCTCCTGAGCATAAGGAGATGTTTCTCCTTCCTTCCAATGAGCGAAGAAAGGGTGCGTTTTACAGAAGCTGTGACGGCACAGGACTCGAAATAGCTGTCCTAGGGGCTCCATCCAGAACAAGAGCAGTCCAAAATACAAATAGAGTAGCCAAATGCACAATTTAGCTGGGCCACATTGCTTCAAAAGCCCTTAATAAATCCTGTACAGCCCTACTGTCAGCCAAGCTCTGTCTAGCAAACCCCATAGTCCTTTTTTCAGCTACTAAGGCCCAGAGCTATAAATCAGGTGCTTAAGTTCATGCAGTCATGTAGCTTCCTCTACAGTCAGTACAAAGCCAAGCACCACTGTGGCCATTTCTGACGAGAGAAGCAACCCAGCTATGGAAGGAGCATGTCACACCCTCTCCCTCCAAAACAGGCAGCTCTCATGTCCTCGCCTTGCTGAAGTTCAAAACCAACTGAAGAAACACGTGGCTGTGCTTACGGGTTCTCCGCTTCTTCCTTGATCTCCTTTCTCCCCTTTTGGTCCAGGTTCACCCTGATATAAAACAGTAAGACAAAGAGAGAAATAAAAGCTATTTCCATGGCTGAAAGTCACACTAGTCCTGTTTGGTAAGACAGCTCTTTCAATCAGTTATCCATTTCTGACATAGAGTAGGTTCTTCAAAGGACTTTGAGGTCAATGAATGAAAACTGCTATCACATACTAAGACTTGGGGATCATTGTCTAGACTTTTTGGACTATTTAGAAAGAGAACCATTTTCCCTTATAAAGAATAATAATTAAAGAATTCACCATTCCAAAATTTGATCAATTCAGCTCCAACGTATTAAAAGGTCAGATGATATGACCAACAGCAAAAGCCACTGCACTACCGCTCTGTAGGACCACAGACCTAATGTCATCCTACAGCTGGGGAAATTATCCCACATACAGACAGTTCCCCAATCCACCTATGAGAGGGAGGCGTTCAGGGTCTCATCTTGAGTACTTCCAGAGATGTGCACTACGCAGCTTTTCCTGATCTCTAGTTCTGTTAACATCTCCATACATTCATGCAACTTCTGCTCCCTCCTGCAATGTCAGTACATTATTTCATGCACCACTATCATTGACTAATTGGATTAATTTATTCCTGTTCTTCCTCCTTACAGTAAATTGAATATGCTTTCAGACAGAAGTTCATCAGCTTTGTTCTGACCTCTAGAACTATAATCAATAAATCCATATTTCTGCTTTTTATAAAAGGAACAGGACACAATTACGGAACTAGCTGGAATAAACCAGGCACTACATGAATACTCACATTTGTATATTTATATGAACATACGTATTCAAGCAACAGCAATCATTACTTATTCATTATTTACCATACAGTGTTTCAATTATGCAGCCAAGGAACAGTAAGAACATCAGTAATTTAAGGTACATACACATGCAGGGAATAGTGATCAGCCCAAGACAAATCAGCTTGAATTTTATTCATATCAGCTATTTGCCAATCATTTCTGCAACACCTGGGAATTCAAAGTCCATTTGCAAATGATTCTCTAACAGACAAAATAAATACAACTGCATAAATATTACTTGTGTCTGTATTTATTATGCAGTATGAATAAATATTATCATCTGTAATAATATGAGGAATTTTATGCTACAAGTAGCAACCTTAAAGCAACTTTTAATCAGGCAGTCCCTGATGCCATCTAGTGGCCTTCAGAAAGATAACGGGACCACCTAAAGTTCAAGCGAAGGGACCTATGCAACAAACCTGCACGGTTGTGCCTGGAAGTTGTTTTGCGTAATGACATTTCAAGCTCTGAAACCCTTTTGAGAGAGCAGAGCCACAAAGCACAGACATATGGCAATAAATTTGTAGGCAGGGATGGCGTTCTGAGCAGGAATAAGGGCACGTATTACCAGGCAGAACAAGACTGCAAAGGGAAGAAGTAACTCAACAGGTAAAGGGAGGAAGTTTTTTTAATATTCTCCTCTCTCCCACTTTTTCCTTGATACTTGACTTGCATCATAATGCAAAATCAGCAAAATTCCAGTCTGATGTCCTTGCACAGCCACAAACATGGGTAGAGGCAGAATTTCTTAACCCAACCTGCCAGCAAATCTGCCTGCGAGTCCTTCCAAATTTGCCAAACCCACGACTATCTGGCAAGACATGGACACTGTTATCTGGCAGGACATGGAACTGTTAGGATGAGTCCAGAGGAGGCCTACGAAGATGGTCAGAGGGCTGGAGCACCTCTCCTATGAAGACAGGCTGAGAGAGTTGGGGCTGTTCAGCCTGGAGAAGAAAAGGCTCCAGGGAGACCTTCCAGTAGCCTTCCAGTACCTGAAGCTGGCCTACGAAAGAGCTGGGGATGGACTTTTTAGAAGGGCAGGTAGTAACAGGACGAGGGGTAATGGCTTTAAACTGGAAGAGAGTAAATTTAGATTGGATATTAGGAAGAAGTTCTTCACCATGAGGGTAGTGAGACACTGGAACAAGTTGCCCAGGGAAGTTGTTGATGCCCCCTCCCTGGAAGTGTTCAAGGCCAGGCTGGATGGGGCTTTGAGCAACCTGGTCTAGTAGAAGGTGTTGCTGCCTATGACAGCGGGAGTTGGAACTAGATGATCTTTAACGGCCCTTCCAACCCTAACCATTCTACGATTCTATGCTTCTAAGACTGTTAACACTGTCCACTAGTGCTGCACATTGTGGAGACCTCTATCCCTTAAGCTGCGCTTAATCCACTGCCACCTACTTCTTTCCTACAGCTCAAAGAACAGCAACGATATGGTGACAGCTAACAGCTGCTACCAACCTGGGCCAGACAGTGCTTACAGCTTCTTTGACCTGCTCTCAGCAGTGTCCTCCTGTAGTCTCAATTAATGCGTTATTTCTGTGCCACTTAAAGGAGAGTAAATGCAGTGGGGGCTCAGCTGTGCCCAGCTGCAGTGGGAGATAGAAGACAAAGTGAGGAGCCATCTCCTGTTTTACGGCTTTTGCTTCTTTCCAGCCATCATACCTGATCACCGCTGTGGTTCTCACACACCCCATCTCCAAGCAATATTTAATGATTTTAACTGACTAGCCTAAATAAACGTGAAAAAGTTCCCTGCACCCCATGGAAGAAAGTGACCCCCCCTCTACTGCCCTGCTGCATCCGTAAGTTTCTGCAGAGCTCACAGCACAGGCTACACCCAAAACCCACAATGTAGCTGAAGTGGCGGGTAAATGGGAGCTCAGACTCACTTTGTTAGAGATCTTCTATTTCTGACAATTACTAAGGTGTGTTTTAAATGAAACTGATTTTAACTAATAATAAGTAAATAATGGTGCTGCTGCCTTCTATCCAGGCTGTTTTCTGTCTCCACCTGTGTAAGTCGCTCCCTGGTACTGTACACCACATACTCAATGGAAAGTAATGGCAAGTATCGTGTTTTGGGGAATGAGTGACAACTTTCAGCACCCTGCTGGTCCTGTGGCCTCTATAACATAACCCATGACACTCTCCTAAGGCTTATCACCACCTTCTGACACCTTAATTTGTAGAGCTATAAATCAAAGATAACTATCCTTACCTCCCCTTCTTCTCCCAAAGCTTGCAATACTACGTGCAGACCTGTGCTACAGTATCACCACATTCATCTTGCACATGGAGAAATCCCAGTGACCTGACTTCCTGACACACTTCAAGCCTTTCATTCTTTACTGTCTTGCAGCTCATTTACAAAAGTAATGCGTTCAAAGCAACAGAGATAACTCCTTCTGTGATTGTAATACTACAAAGACCACATAAAATGTCATTGTTCTGCATACTTCCTTAGTATCTATATTAACAAACTATGAGCCAAGGGGACAAGTGAACCAAAGAAATCTTGTCTTTATTTCCAGTACTACCTCACATTCCTGTTTCCTTCCTCAGCCTCTGAAGAAATTGGCATATGCACTTTCTTTTCTAATAGCACTTTTACAGCCTACCTCTGCCATTAATACATGCCGTAGAGCCTCCTGATCCTTAACAAGCTTATTCACATACCAGTGGTGTGATCCTGTATAATGCCAGACTATTTCCCACTGCAAGCACTCTTTATTTAAGAGGCTGGGACAGCACACAGCCGTGTCCTGGCCACAGCTGGCTTGGATGCTGCTGTTACCAGGGCAGCTGTGGGCTTCTCATCGTGGCTGGTTACAATAGTGATGTTTTCCAGAACCAGACTCAAGCTGAATTCTTTACTGAAAGCATCAAATAACATGGAAAATACTAAGGTGCTGTATGTCTATCAGATACAAGAGGTAATAAGCCAGAGGCCATGTTTATTAGAGATGTTACTTACAGGAATCCTAGGGTGTGGGGTAAAGAAGGCTGTCTGGAAGAGAAACCAGATTGTTAAAAAGAAGCATTTCCTATTTTCCTTGAAATGCGGTAGTTTACGTATTCTCCTTGTCATTACAGATTACACATTCCATATATCCATCAGTAAGTTTATAAACGAGCAACTCATTGTAACATCTGGCTGTTTGGAAAAAAGCCCACAAATATCAGACATTTCCTAGAGTATTTGAAATATGAACATAAACTCAAAAACACCCTGTATGTCCTACTGCTAGGAAAAAACAAATAATCTTTAACATTGTTAGCAAGTTTACTGTTAGAAATCTCCAGCTCACTTTTCCACTTGGAGACATCTTCAGTATTATTAAATTTCCTAACTCCATGGCTGAGCTTGGTGTGCTCTCTCTCTGCTTTGTGCCATGTACAAGACACATACATCTCAACATGGTTATCTTAGGGATTGCACAGTCATCCTGAAGGACTAGCCACAAAAAAAGGATCAAGTTTTGTAGAAAGTATCTTTTATCAAAACTGATAAAATTAGTAAAAATATTTAGTCCTTGATGAAATGAGGGTATGTCAAAATCATCACCTACTTTTACAGCTGAAATAGAAATCGTTTCTCCCTACAAACATGGGAAGCTTGAGCAGTTTGGCATATCTTCTCTATATCTATCCATGTTGTACTCTGTAAGCTGCCTTCTCCACCTTGACTAAGACAGATTTATCCTTGGTGTTCTGACTGGATCATTCTTGTGCGATAGACATGTAGTCTTCCTCCATGATACCATGAAGCACCCTTTGGCACAAACTAAAGAGGGCAGGGAATAAATTATAACACCTCCTCCATTGCTGCGTGAAGGTCTGTAGGCACTTGATTGTTGCCTACAGACCTTGATTCAAATTCTCTCCACAATGTGACCATGGCAGCTGTAACCAGTGGTGCTGAGCAAAGCTGAAAAGTGGTTATCTGCCATTTTTTGGAGGATCTGTGACTGGGATTAGCCCTCCTGTTGCAATGACAAGCCTGTTCCTAGTGCTTACTCCAAGCTGCTTACTCAGATTTTGCTGGAACGAACTGTGAGGTTTATGTATTTACATTCAGTGGATGCTGGCTTAATTGCCTGTAGTGAACGTCACTGTAATTATGCTCACGCTCCCAAAAGTAATTCTGCAGGCTCATTTTTAAAACAATAAATGGATGTTTTCTTGGTCTTTATTATTTTTTTTATTAGCAGAAAGGGTACGTGCAATCAGGTATGACTGATTTGTGTGCTGGATCCAGTGCTGAACCCAGAATGAGCTCCGGGATAAGAGGGTCTTTCTGGGGTTACAGCACAGCATGGCACTGTGAGCAATGGAGGCTCGGGGGGGCTGCAGCATCGCTGAAGCTGAATGTTCCACCCCATTAGTTCATGTCAATGAGAAGTGGAACCCTCTGCTCTTCCTGGAAAAAAAGGTGAATTGTCCCCCAAGAAGACAAGCTGTTGTTCACTGCTATCTGTTCAGAGTGAGGCAGTCTCATCCTGAGATCCCAGTGGGAAAAATCTAGCTCACCCTGGAAAAATCTGTATGAACACACTCCCTGTTTTCAGCCATGACCTTCTTCAGACAGCTGCCATAGCTGCTAAACAAATCATAAATTCAGTTTAAGTGCTAAGACACGGGCATACAAAAATGCTGTTTGCAAAGAGGCAGAGGAGGGCACAACCTCCCCCAAAAATAAAAAGACCAAATACAACTTGATATTGCTTCTCTGAAGCAAACGAAGATACTCTCAGAGTAAACGGGTCCTACAGTTTCTGCAGAGAAGTAGGGATCTTGAAAGCTTTGTTTCTGAGGAATTTGTGTGGAGGAAGTGTGATGATGCCTTAAATATTGTTACAGCACAGAACACAATCTTACTTACTGTTCCAGGTAAGCCTGGTGGTCCAGGGGAACCCGTGTCACCCTGGACAGAGGAGAAAAATATAACTAAGGACATAAAAAGATGCCCGAATAAAACTCAACATGATCAGCTAGAAGATGCAACATTACCAGATGAGATGTAACCCAATGACAACCTGTCAGCTCAGTGTCACTGAAAATCCTACAGCACTTCTCTGACGGGTGGAATTTACCCCATTGCTCTGGCCAGAACTTCTGCTGTCCTTGGTTTGTTACATACAGGATTCTCACTTTGCTGTCTTTATCACTTTATGACTTTATCATTGATCTGACTTCACAGGTCAATGAATTTCTAATGTTACCCCATCCAGTGTAGGAGTGATATGGGGTTTAATTTGCATTTTCAGCTAAAGTTGATGAAAATTTTTGATTGAAAAACATATGAAAGAAGCCAAACTTCTTTTGTGGATGGAAAAAAAAATCCTCTGTTTTTCATCAAAAATATAACTTTCTAAACCCAGTTCTCGCCCTCCATAGATGGTAAAAGTCACTGGTAAGCTGAGGGCTGATGTATCCTAAGAAGAACAAAGTGGTACCCACTTCCTGATGGCTATTGCCACTATAATGAGGGCAAATACTTCACTATACAATCATAGGCATCTGCAAGGTCAGTGCTTCATCTTCACCTTCATGATCACACTGGTTGAATATAAATTTTGGTGGACATCACCTTTGTCTAGTTCTTTCATTTTCACTAAAATTAAGAGTATTGTGACGGCAGAAGCCCAGACCATTCCTTAAATTATTGTTCTAGCACATCACAGGCAGGCACAGAAAAGTTAGAATTTAATTCCAGGCTCATTTCTACCAGACAATTTTAAAACAAAGAAAAGTTCCCTTGAATTAAAAAAACTGTCCTTAGATTTCATCAACTCCTTACTATTCTTGCATTACTCAATAAATGGTTGTCTCTGTCCCACACACAGCTTTCTCTGCTGCTTCTTGGCAAGGCTCAGCTAACAGAATTCTAGTGTTTCTAATCTTCTTCAGATATTCTCCTCTATCACTTGTGCCTGTGCCCTTGCCTCTTTTGCTCTCTTGTCTAAGGAGGAGCATGCTCATTTCATGACTCACCTTTTCTCCTCTTTCACCTTTCAGTCCTGGGAGACCATCTTTTCCTTTTTCTCCCTAAAAACAGGGAAAAGAAAGTAGGAAGTATGCATGTTTTGATTTGATTGCATCAGTCCCACTAGAATATTTTACATTTTCAGTTGATCTTACCTGTCCTCCAAGATGTAGTGCAAGCAATTAAAAACGTAATATTTTGGAGATGGCTTCATAAAATCCACACTATTTTCAAAAGCCAACAAATAGCAATTAAGTTCATGGAAAGGAAAGCACCAATCCTAAATTAATTTGCATGTAGATCCTACTGCCTGATACAGTTACAAAAACCAGCTTTTTTTCTAGTTGGACAAGAGAGGCACCACAAAAGGAATTAAGACCCAAAGTGGACATTCATACTACCAGTTTTGTTTATGTTAAAGATTTCTGAATCATCCATTCACTGGTGCCTACCTCTCTATTTTGCCCAGGTAGCCTGGCATCTGAATGGGAAGTTCTTAACAAGGATGATGTGAATACTCCTCAAAGTGTATATACAAAATGTATTTATCCTGCATTCAAATAGGAGCTATCTGACCTACATTTCTATGATTTTATATATAAAAGAGACTATATTCTATACCCTATGCTCTACAAGACATATAATATAGCAAACTGAACAGCAAGACCTCAGTTGACGTTAGATCCTTCTTGCTCACATTCAAGCATGCAGTCAGTTATCAGGAGTACAGGCCTCATTTACACGGCTAAACTTACTGTCAGGCCCCTGATCCAGCTATTTACCAGTATGTAAACGCCTCTGGAGGTCTGGAGCTAGCCAGGGGAAGCAGCAGACACCAGGACTGGGATGGCAGTTAGACCATCAGAAAATGATCCAGCCACCTAGAGCCTTCTCCAGGGCTCAGTGACAAAGGGGATTTCTGATTTTTTGCTCTTATTAATATTTTTTAATGTTCTTCAATCAGGCAGGTATTTCTGAAAGTAAGGCCTGAAGACCACTGTACCTCTTCTACTGCCTCACAAGACATAACCTTCTGCATTCAGGAGAGACACTGTTCATTAGCACCTCCGCTGCAATTAGGAACAGTCACTAGGCAGTAAAGTACCTTTCTGGAAGGGGTACTTGGTGACCTTGCTGGATGCCCATCAGCTGCTCACCACAGCAAACACACCAAGAGAGAACATCATCGAGGGACACTCGAGATAAGACAAAACAAACAGCCAAAAAAATCAAGGTGTGGCTCAAAGTCACTCACCTGGTCTCCTTTTTCTCCTCTCAGTCCAGGCAAACCCTGAGGACCAGGAAGACCTGCTTCACCCTGAAAGTAAGACAAAGAAGTGTGTGAAATCTAGGAAGAGGCATCAAGCATGGCTTCTACTAATAAACCCCGTTACTCTCAAATATAATTAAGAATGAAAAGGCAGAATGGTGGGCCAAACTCTTCTCTTCACTCATGTCAGTTAAAAATGCATCAAGTCAGCTCCTCAGTGTAGGCTAATCTAGCCACAGTGCCCTTAGGCTGGGAAGGATAAAACCTTCATTTAGCTGTCTTATCTCTTTGCATGTCTGAAACTAGACTGTGAACTGTTCAGAACTCATAATGACTGCAGGTGTTTTCTTTTTGATAACTATGACACCACGATACTTATGGCCTACGCTGTAGGCCAGAACCCGCCCCAGTTTTTTGATGGGATTGATTATAGATGTAGTTTGCTGAGAGAGAATGGGGTTAGTTCGATTATCAAATAAATTCTTATTCTTGGAAAATCATTACTTAAAACAGGAGCTAAGACCTCTCGTTTTTTGCTGTTACACTGTTAACTGACACCATGGAATTTAGGACATGTTTTCTTCATGCTGCTCTGTAACAGGACCAAGCAAGCAAATAAAAGCTGCTTAAAAAATTAAATCTAACTTTTATTTTCATTTTTAATAATCTGGTGTAGTCTGGAAATGCAAAAACTGCACTGTATTCATGTGAATGGTACAGATGTTTCCTGATCTAGAATTTTCTGGATGCACTATCACGCATTTGGATTTCTTTCTTTTTGAACCTTACCTTTGAGTTTCGGCTTTATAATACCTGCTATCAGACTAATCATGATCTCTGTGTCACGTGATTTGTTCTAAATATATGAAGTCTTTTCAAATTTAGCTCCAGGCTGACCCAGTTTGTCACCTGAAAATAACCACGCAGTTTCCTATTTGTAATTATTCTATCAGCATCTATAGTGCAATATCACAAAGGATCTCAGTCATGGACAGGACCCAAATGCCCTAAGTGCTGTACGAATACTGAACAAAGAAAAGGTGAACTCTACTTCAAAGATACTATCTTTGAAGTATGGGAATAGTCAAAACATTATGATGATATAGGTGCAAGGAGTCTGCAGAAGAAATTGGGTGAGGAACAAGATGCTGTGGTGACTGAATATGACTAGGAACATCAGGGTGATGTTTGGAGAATTCTGAAGACAGTGACATTTGGTGACAGAGGGAGTGGTGCCTTATGAGAGCCACTGCAGGATCCTGGCTGATGGCGAGATCCCACAGATCATGAGGACAAACAGAGAGCCTAACATTAAAGGGAGAAAAAAGGAGAATTCAGAGGAAAAATAAAAACATGTGGTGTAACTTAGGCCCCTGGAAATATACTGAAGCAAAACGTCAATGAATTTGTATGAGCTCGAGGACAGAAAGGTAATACAAAATAGCCGGTATGGATTCGTTAAAAACTAATCATGTCAATCGCATCCAGTTCCCTCCCTTGTCAGGATAACTAAGCAGACAAGACGGAAGCATTTATATGATGCCTCTTGACACTAGTAAGACATCTGATACAGGCCAACATGACGTTCGCATTAGCAAACTACAGAAATACAGCACAGAAGAAGGGTGTCTGGAGGATGGTGTACAACTGATTGAAGAAAGTACATTCACAGACCTGTTATTAGCTGTTTCCTGTCAAAGTCAGAGAATACATGAAGTGGAATCCTCCAAGGCTCTGCACCATTCAATATTTTAATTTACAACTGAGGTGGCAGAAAAGAGAACATTTATGAAATGTGTGGAGAACACCACGTCCTGGAGAGAGAGGCAAGCGTTTTGGAAGGTGGTACAAGAATTCAAAACAGCCCTGTGCGGGGAGACGATCCAGACCAAGCGGCAGCGCTTTGGTCACGGGTCTGACCTTTCCTTGCACTGAGCCCAAGTTTGCCCCGCCACAGCGAGTCCCCAGCTTGGCCAGCAACGGCAAGCCCAGCAGTTCGCTCGCCCAGCAACAGCAAAATGACACTGCTGGGCGATGACCACAGGAACGACCGAGGAAGGGTATAGAAACGGCTCCCTGAGAGCCCAATGAGAGTACTCCTGAGGAAGGGCTGGCCCGTGCCATGGTGGTCTCCCCTTACTTGGGATGCCAGGTAAGGATACTTTCATGGGAACTGAGTGGTACCTATTAGGTAGATTATAAGGAATTTTGGAATAGAAGCACAATAGTCTCCCCTTGCAGGAGGATGCAATTGTTATCCACTTAATAAGTGCCTTATCCCAGTAAACCTCACTTTGTACCTCGGACTCGGAACCTTATTCCTTCAAGGGCTAGATAACAGCAGAGGGTCCGATCGTAACACTGTGACAAACAGGAAAAAATGGTCAGCAATTCCTAAAATTTAATGGTCATGGAGAGAGTGCCACAACTTATGGAAAGCTGCTATATAAGACTCCTCATGGACAGCCTCTTCCCTTCCTCCAAGTCCAGTTTGTAGCGCACGTTCTGCTTTATTGCACAAGACAACATGGGAGCAGAGGTCATGACCATTCTCCCATTTCATCTTTATAGCAGAAGACTGGATTGAGACTGGTAGGCGTAAGAGAAGACTGAGGCGCTGAGACTTTTCCATTGCTGGTGTATACGCTATAACCCAAAATCCTAAGATGTATGCCAAAGATACAAGACTGTCTTATACAGATTTCTCTTTCTACAGATTTTCATACTATAGTTGAAAGGTTGACATGCAGATGACAATGTTAACATCTATGGTTAGAGGTCCTGACTGGGCTGTAGACAGCTGCATGCTTTAGGAAATCGCAGGACGTTTCCCTGGTTCTTCACTCAGTTTAGTAGTTGTCTGCTGAAACCCAAATCCCAGTACAAAAAGACTAAGATGACTGTGTAGCTTCTAACAGTCATCTGGGGTTATTTCCTAGCAAGCACTTACAACATAGAAATGACAGCATCACCCCTTGCATCACATAGTTACAAATAAGTTCCTCATCATTTAGAACCAGCACCCTGTGTTAATGTGAGGTGTGAAGGAAAACAAGCACTTTGAAGCCACTCTGCCTTCTTTTTCTTCCCTATCCACCAGGAACAAGATGATTGAATTTTCCAGGATGCAATGAAAAGTTGGATGTAGCATATTTTCGTTCTGGAATTTTTGCATTACTCTGTCCAACCATGAGCCTCATCCACTCATCCGTTCCACCTTCAATCGCAGATGCAAATGACATGCACAGATCTTGTTATTGGCAAATGGCTTTGTTATTGCATGTGGTCACTTTCTACTACTCTGACAGGTAGGCCTTGCTGCTAAGAGTGTTTTTCCTGCTCACCTGCTCACCAGGTTGGCCACGGCTCCCTGGTTCACCCTGGGGAAAAAAAGCAAAACGTTAACATTGCAAGGACCTGACCCTTTTGTAAGAACACTTTCTCACAAGTAAAGTGTGTCCCCTATTGTCCTGGCCCACGTTGTTCTACCTATTTACGGCACTGAAATTGCCTTCTTAATTGCTTGAGAACCCAGACCACAGGGAGCCAGTGCAAGGGCCAGGTCAGATCTCTCTACACATGTAGATTTGAAAGAGGGGCATCAAACAGGGTTTGGTGTTATGGAACACCATGAACTCTGAAAGGCAGTGAGCCACATCTGCTCATCCTCTTATGCCTCCAATTTTAAAGCAATCTTCCTCTCCTGACTTCTGTATAAGACCTTGCAAAAATCACACCTTGACTGACTCAATGGCTACAGTAAACTATGAAATAAAATCCCTTACCTTAGCGCCAGCTTTTCCAGGAAAGCCTTCCTCACCCTTTTCCCCTTGTTCTCCCTGCATGGAACACAAGAAGTTAATATACAGGCTCTTCTGGTAGTGCAGTATGTTCGCAGGCAACAGCGAGGAATATTTTGACTTAGATCCTCAGTATCAGCCTGAGGATGTAAATAGAGCCATGTGAGAGTATGTTTCCTGGAATGTTTTTCCATTCTAGTGCTGTTTGCGATCATCTCCAGCGTCGATCACCCTACTGGAATAGTTCTGGAATAACATAAAGTCAACCACTGTTATGTTAAAGATGTCCACAGTGAATTACCTGAAAAACAAAACCTCCATTCAGTTTCTTCAAACTATATGTGGTTAGAAAGCCTACATTATTTCTGCTAAGAAAAATAAGTAATTGTGGGGTTGGGACCTTGGCCACTGGGCCTCTTGGGTAAACACTTTGAAACTGATCTTTCAGTGTGGTTGGTGTCAGCATGGAGACCAGAGACTGCAGTGGATTAAAACCTTAAATGTGCTACATAGCTAGGAAGTGCAGTAGGTACTACACAGTGCTGTGGGTAAAAGCCGACGTTTATTTAGCCTCAGAAATTTGTTATAGGGTCCAAATTCCTCACCTTTATTCATCAATAAATGGGATCTGGGGACTCTGCTAGACCTGGGCTCAAGCACTCAGTGCACTCAGATGAGAGGTAAGTAGAAATGTAGTGTGTTATTGGAACAAGTAGGGGCCATAGTGCTCAAGTATCAGAGGCAGAGGACTACTGCCATTGCAATCCAAGTAGATGGTTAAGAGCTGTTGTTCTTATTCCAATATAGTGTCATCATCCCCAAAGACTAGCTTGGCCTTCGTAGTCAAAATATGGCACATTTCTTTGACAATTATTTACATAGTGATGGCAAGTCAACCAGAGTGTCTCCTACTTCTAAATCTCCTATCTCCCTTCTCCCACTGCAGAGACAGCAGAGGAGACAACTCTTCCCAATCTCTCATTTGTAGAAGCTTTCAAATGGAGCGTAAGAAGTAGAAAATAACAAAGAACTGTCTTTCTGCCACACAGAACTACAGAAGCCTCAGGGGGATGGCATTTCTTCTTTCCAGCCCTTCAGAGAGGAAAGAAAGGAACATCTTTGGAGCCTGCTGCACTTCCTTGTTCTTCTTCTTTGTGCCTTGGACACACGTCTTGACTCACCAGTGTCACTGGCCTTCCTGAGTGACAGTAGAAGCTTCCTGTTTGCAATGCTCAGCTGTGTTTGCCAAATAGGATGCAGCAGTTGAGGACTGGAAGAGGATCTCTCATCCCTGCTGTATTTACAGCCAGCTCCATCTTCATAATGACTCAGTACAGTGCAATCACACCAGCTGACTTGGCCCTGGAGCTTCACCGGTGGCTCAGTGATGTGGGATTAGTGAGGTGTGTTTGACTCTGGAGATCTGCTCCCCCTCGCACTTGCACTTGCTAGCTCACCCAGATAAGCTCCTCAGGTAAGTAGCTTAATACCAGTGTATGTGGCGTGTCTTACCTTTTGACCAGGAAGCCCAGGAAGCCCATTTAATCCATCTTTGCCAGGCAACCCCTGAAAAGAGAAAATCATAAGCTGTAAGTGCCTGTTCTTTAAATCATTAACAGAAAGCTCAGCATAAGCATGCTCAGTTCATCCCTCTTTCCACTGACCTAAGTTTAAGAAAAAAAGAACCACCTCATGCATTTTGTTTTGACTGTTTCCCTACTGTGACTGAAAATACACAAAAGTTGTCACAGCGCACATAGAGGTAGATGCTCAGCCCTTTTTCCGGTATCCCAGTTTTGGTGAACGACCACTGGATGTCAGTGTTGTTGCAGAGAACCAACAGTATAGCACATGCATTATGGATTCTTAAATAACTTCAAAAATTACGTTTTACTTATCATTCTCTATAAGTATCTATTATCTGTAGCTATGAAGATTTTTTTAAAGTCTATTTCTCCTTTTAAATATTGATAATTTCTTATACAATACATAGATTCCTAAAATTGAATTCTACAACACAGTGACAGAATTGTTCAGCAAGATGAGAATTAAAATTACTTTCTGTAATGCATTCAAAATGGTGAGAAAAAGTTTTATCCCCTTTTCGAGTGTCAGTCTCCAAACACTATAGACTGTACATGGCACTTCTTAATATTAACTATTTCATAATTCACCTTTCTTGACTTAACAGCCAACAGAAATAGCTATGCTCTGCTAAATCTGAGATTTTAGTTTCAGTTCTTTGGCCTAATTCAGGAATGTCCAGGTTTGGAAGAACAGTATCTTGCCAAATGCAAAACGACTTTTGAAGGGTATGATACAAAAAAACCTTCGTGGTCGCAGTGTGTAGGAATAGTGGAGCCGAGTCTCATAAAATTCTTGCTCATAAAAGGTCTCAGAGGCCAACGTCTGCGTTAAAGGTGACAGTGCTGAAGCCCACATTAAAACCTTGTGTGCAGACAAGCTGCAGGAAAGGAGGCGGAGACCTGAGAAATACAGTATCTGAAGTCATGGGGAGCATGGAAGCAATGGAAGCAGTTCCTCAACACTTACAGCTGGTCCCGGTGGTCCAGTTTTACCAGAAACTCCAATCTCTCCTGGCAGTCCCTGAAAAATGAAATCAGAAGGAAAACAAATAGATCAGTATTTCTGTCCTTTGCAGCAATCTCACTGGAGGTTGCTGCTTTCAATTTACACGCAATTTTCCCTTCCACAGCACTCAGGTTTCTGCCGTGGAGAGTTCTGTAGACATTCACTTATCCCCAGGTAGCACCGATGTGGTTCTGACGCCCGGCACAGAGAAGCTGTTCTCTAGGACCAGCTGTGGCTTTTCAATGAGAAAATATAAGAGAAAACATACATTGCCAGAGGCCCTGACTCAGTTCCCACTGAAACCCATGACCTAAAATTCTCCACAGCTGTTTTTTCTTCTCCTTGATATAAAACAAAAAAACCTCAAGCTTGTTTTCTTACTGGTGTTCCAGGTGGTCCAGGGAGTCCAGCAATGCCTGGGGGCCCTGGAGGTCCCTGTAAGAGAGGAAGCAAAACCAGTTTATCAAACTCTCTAATAGTGGCTGACTCACTCATGTCCTTCCCTGTGCAGTCAGGGCCCTATTCGAAATGGACAAAAGCACTGAACTTTATTTCATTAAATTCTACCAAAAAAATGCAAGATGCCAAACTGAGCTCCAAGGGAGCTATGCTGACAAGCAGAACAGTATCTCCTGCTTAAGCCACTAATTACTATTGCTACAAGGTGAGCTCCATCCTTCACTAAAGTGCAAAAGACAGAGGAGTTGGAGACCATCAATGGTAACATACAACACAAAGCTTGTCCAGTGGGATCCCTTGTATCCTCCAGCCTAATTTAATCTTGATTAATGTTGTTTCAAAGTGAACAATTCACCTTTGCAAAAAGATCTCTTAAGTAACTAATGAACAGAACAGGCTTGTGGTTTGGGCTTTTTTTTTTTGGGGGGGGGGTAAAAATATGAATCCAAGAGTATGGGGAAACAATGTAGTGAATTAAGTGTTTTAAAATGAATGTACCACCATTTTAGCGCCCTACATTAACCCTGTTGATACTAAAAGGTCCTCACAAACCCATACTTCAATGTATGCATCCAGTTGGAAAAGTCCTAACAGTCTTCCTTGTCTCCCTGCAAGAGCTGTTTCTCTCAGGGAAAAATATTCTCTCAATAGCCACCCGATTTTCAGAGGGATTTATTTTTGTGTGTTGAGCAAATTGTTAAATTTGGCTTCCTAGCTGAGAAATTTGTTTCCATACTCAACAGATCTTAACAGGTTGCCTGAGATACAGAGGTGTTCATTACTTTCAGCTTCCACTGTAGACAAGATAGAATTTCTCCTGTGCTCAGAATGAACCATGTGTTCATGTATTTTTTGGATCAGGACCTAAGCAAACAACATGAGGATGGATGTGAGAAATAGATATATGACTGAGTTGAAATTTTACCCTGGCTGTCTCCTTCTGTCTTTCTAACATGATGATTTCATTCATTTTCAGTTTTCAGCATAGGGGGAGTTCTGGTGTGTTTGTACTTAAAAAAAAACAAAACAGCAAGCCCCCCACCCAAACCCTACATAAAGTACTGAAACCGAGCAACTAATACAAGATAGAAAATGGTCAGTCAGCATTTCCCTGTCAACTGTTCAATACCACAAAGCACAGCTTTTGTGGTTAAGGTATTACAAGTCACAGATCAATATTAGCATTTCACATTTAAACAAAAATGTAGCTGAAGAGAAGAAAATGATGTAAAAAAGCAAGGACAAGGAGTTACTTGTAGCATGGTTTGGCAGAGAAGGTAGCAGGTAAGTGGTGTTTTTAGAATACGTTTGTAAAATTCAGCCAGAAGACAAGACAGCTTCTCACCAATAGATGGGGCAAAGGGACCTGCAGATGCACTTGCCTCCCATGATCCGCTTTTCTTGCAACTCAGAACAGACATGGAGTCATCCTACCAACAACATTAGCGTTTGTAGAGTGCCTCAGATGTGAACATAACTGAAAAATCCGCAGAAGGATGTGCCTTGGGATGCACTGATGCTGCTGACATAATTCCTGGGGAGCCCTACATTGGCTTCTGGGGACATTGGTTCAGTTGCTACTGCAGGAGGGTCCTGCAGTTAAGGAGCTATAGTCCCACCAGGAGACACCCGGTTGAGACCGTCGATCACTTAAAAAAGGCTTTGCCATTCAAAGAAAAGAATCAACAGTCCAAATTAGCCCAGCACAAGAGAAAATACCACACTATAGATACAACTGGATGGAGTGACCTTAGACACCAGGGACCTGGAAGTTCTGCTTGGCCCTACTCCATCTCTACAAGGATGGCACTGCTCAGAGGCTCTGCAGAAGATACAGGCTCCAAGAACAGGCTTCCATGAAGAGTGGGTGCAGTACTGGGAAAGAAGGCAAAAGTACTTTTAGAAAAACAACAACTAATTGATTCAGCGGCAGACTGGACTTTGCATAAGTGCAGGAAAGAAAGTGCAAAATTTACTTTTGCAGACATTCCTTGCAAATTCCACTGGTTCCTCCCTAACAGCCTAATTTTGTTCTCTCTCTCTCTCTCTCTCTGTGCCAATGACTGAACCACCTCCCACCACGAAACACATATTCTCCATGGCCCTACAACAGGGAGCTTCTATCAAGATGTGAAACACCCCAGCCAGGACCCAGCCTCAGCCCAAGTATCCCCAGGTATGATGCAAATTATCCCACACAGTACAGACAGGGCACAATCCGACCTAAAAGCAAAGTCTCACTCAACCATCTATCCGCGACCATCATAATCCCTGAAACATGAAGTGCTACATCCTCCTCATCCCAACTATTTCTCCTAGTAACTCTTGATATTCTCACTATCCAAGACAATTTCTAATTATTCACTTAAACTTTCTGTATTCTGGACCACAATAACCTCGTTCAACCATAAGTCTTGAAATGGAAGCACACTGATCCTTACCCTAAATTGCCACTAATAATTCCGTTTCATTGCTCTCAATGAGAGCAATCATTCGGGACATCATGCCCATGACTGGTTTACTCAGGTAGCTTCACCACATGTTGCACCAACAAATGTTACGCTCACTAATGGAAAGCTCTTCTGATAAAAGCCTCTCTGAGATGGATGGAGAAAGAACAATTTTCTGTAATGACTACCAGTATCCCTGGGAGATGCACAGGATGCTGGCAGCCTGCTCCTGCTGACTGCGTACACCAGTACATCTACTGTCCTACTGGATTTCTGGATTTCTGCAGCCTGGGCTACAGTAAGTGACTGGGACACAGAGAAATAAAATGGCACGATCACATGAAAGTTGCAGAAATATATCATACATGTCCTTTATAGAGCCCTCCCTTTTGCTACTGTCCAGAGCAAATCAGTATCACTTGCATATAGATTTCTGTTATTGTAGCCCTTCTCCTGACTTCTGTGTGTACTTCAGAACAAGGACTATTCTTTCTAAGTATTTAGAAAGGAACAAACTGACAGCATTTACTTGTGATTAAAAAAAAAACGTAAAGCAGCAGCAGGACACCTTGTAATGCTTAACCCCAAAATCTCACGCCATCTGTTTTCTTTGCTGCCCTTTTTTAACTGAGTGCAGATTAAAATATCTGATTTAAATGATCACCTTTTTCAGAGATCATTTGATGAATTCCATAGATGAGAGTCCCTGTCCCAAATCCAGTCCACAGTGTTGCCCCTTTAAAACTCTGATCTAGAAGAAAATAACCATGGAGTGGTTTTTTTCTGGCTGGTAAAGACTCTGATGTGTGCTTCCTACAGGCTGAAGCAAAAACTGATAGATGAAAACTTTATTCTAAAACAGGACTACACAAACTCAGTTTGGAAAACAAATGTGAAACATGGATCTTTTATCAAAATGTTTTAACAAAAGTTTTTTCAAACTGTTTTTTTGAAACAAAAAGATTACAAATGTTCATTAAAATCCAAATAGTCTGTAGAGGGGTGTGTGTGTCATGGGGTGGGCCATCTTTAAAAACATTGGAGGTGGGTGGATTTTTACAGGCTTCTGTTTCATCCAGCTCCATTCCTTAGACAATGTAATGCAGGGATAGTTCTCAGGAAAGAAATCTGACACTCCCCATATTGGAGGAACAGCTGTGCCTGTCCTCCAGGATGCACTAAAGGATGCTCTCCTTTTCCAGTGTGTACCTTGCTGAAAGACAGGCTGGGAAAGGCAGAGCTATTAAGATTTAGGTTCTGCACTCCCTAAGGAAGCTCTGAAAAGGAACAAAAACCTTTGTCTGTGACTACATGAGTAGGCTGCTTGGCCTAAATCTCTTTTCCATGAAAAGAAAGGATGGCTATGTTTTAGAGGGAGGTGAACAAATGCCATTCCCTGATGGAAACTGAAGTCTGATGGCTTTTCCAGGTATATGTCTCTGGAGGCAAAGCTTGCACAGACTTATTTTCTGTATATTATTCCATGCCAACCATTGGATTCTCTTACAATATGAGAATGGCTTAGATAAGCCCTTAACCCATGTCAAAACAGACTATGGTCTGGGCTTTTTAGGCAGTGTGCCAGCTTTATGAATGAGAACCACCTTCAGGACACGCGAAAGCACCCTGTCTGCTGCCACAATGATAGCACAATGCGTAACTGTGGTGCTGACAGGCATTTCCCCTCCAGTGTCTGTGCTTGTCTCCACTTCAAAACCAGTTACTCCCTGCAATTTCACCTCTCAAAGTCCTCAGAGACCCTACCTGTTGGCTTGGCACTGTCTCCTCTTTATTTTCCCTTCTCTCCCTTCAGAAATGAGGCTGTTGCAGCTAGTTTTGTGGAGTAGTCCACGTGTCTCACTATGACCCTTGCTATTCCATCTCTCCATTTCTCCCTTGCTGCATCTGAGTGGGTTCTGGGATCAGCTCCTCAAATCTGCTCTTCATTTCTTGCCCCAGGCACTACAGTATACACCAGCACAACTACTGTGAATTATTTTCAGTAATGCTGCATTAGAGCACCACATTGCTTGCTTTGCTTAAATCCTGCCTTACAAACCAAGACAAAGAAGATATAGAAAAAGGCTGTTGCTGATGACACTGAAAACCAAAAGCCTAAAGAGCATTTACCTATGATGCATGCTCTATAGTCAGCTTCAGTAATAGTGCCATAATTCATAAGCGCATGAGGTCTCCAGTTATTTCACCAGGTGGCATTTTAATTGGAGTACCAACATTATTTTTAAAAACAAAGTGTTTCAACAAAAATTCTCTGAACTGTCTTTCCAGCTCTGTAAAAGTACTGAGGATTCTCCAAGAGAATCTCTTGCTTCCAATGAAAGGCAGGGTTTTTTTAATTTCATCACTTAGTATAAGATATGGACACGATCTCTTTTGTCTACAGAAGAAGATTTATTTCTGTATGTGTTTGCTTTGAGTTGGTTTACTGAGTCAGTGCAGCAAATGTGAAAAACAACAAAAAAACCTCTCTTATGGTCTTTTGTTTTAGTACCACTAGTGAACTGCACAGGTGAAGACTTTATTTTCTTTATTTTTGTTAAAAGTATAGATCTTATTAAAGATAGGTCGGAGCAACATCTTCCAATTTCGAGCAGCACTGGCATAGGTTGAATTCAATCTGAGTTTTGCAGCTGGGGCCTGTATCCTTCTCTTACATTTTCCAGTATTAACATGCATTATAAAAAGGACATTAAAGACACCATGCATTTCAGAGGATATAATTTATTTCCTGAATTACTTAGGAAAAGCTGAGCTTGAGCTCACACCCTACAGACAAATCTATACTAATTAAATCACTGCTAGCTATGACCATAAAAGGTACAGCTTGTACTGGTCTTCCTCGTAGGTCTTAGT
Organism: Sagittarius serpentarius; assembly: GCA_034782735.1. Taxonomy (NCBI): domain Eukaryota; kingdom Metazoa; phylum Chordata; class Aves; order Accipitriformes; family Sagittariidae; genus Sagittarius; species Sagittarius serpentarius. Next base: position 48,455,033 of record JAVKLA010000027.1, read on the forward strand.
TATGCCACCAGGTTATCTAGCATAAGGCAAACCTTCATAACAGCCCAGAGATATTGCAAGTGTGAGGTATGGCATTTTCGTTTAGATCTCAAAGAGTTTTGACTTGTTTTGCTATCTGACAGGTGGACAGCATGCACCTGCTCAGCTCAGGGAATCTAGAGAGTGGCTCACTGGACCATTTGTAGGTACCTCCTTTAGGAGAGCTTCAGGCTCCACTGATGATATTAACTGGATCTTCATCAACAGGAGCTCAGACACCAGCATCCCCATCCTTTACCCAACAAGCGCTTGCATTTGGAGCTGAATCCCAGCCCTGGTAATTCAGTGATACAGCTCAGAGTGTCAGAGCCCTCGGTTAGCCCTGGGGCATCAGCTCCCCTCTCTGCTGAGCCTGTGAACACAGCCTTCGTGGCTCACAGAGCACACTGCCTAACTGCAGATCTCCTTCCTTCTCATCAACTGCCTCCAGACCCTTCTCTGAACTCTTCCTATCAACAGATGACGGGATAGACAAGGTATACCGAGATCTCCGGTGACCATGCAGAAATGCACAGCTTTGTTGTTTCCCACGCTTGGCACCCATCCATCTATTTCAACTGAAAGTGCTTTACAGAAATGCTCATTTTTTAGTCTGCACTTGAACAGCCTACTGCAATAGAAGTTTGGTCCATGATTAAGGTTCCTGGAAACTAAAATAGTACAAATAAATAATAACAACAGAAACACATTATGAGTTCAGATGTCTGTGTCCTTGCGGCAAGAAAATAATTCATATCCAGAGGGGGAATAAGACCCAGAGCATCTACTGCATGGCTTAATGATGTTGCAAGATTCACCATTTCTAAAGGACATTGGAAAATAAATGCTCATTCTTGGGGGTGCTGACTGGACAGCATGGAGCAAATAAGCACATGGACTGGTTCACCACCACAGTGGACTCAGAAGGAAAAAAAAACATTTAAAAATCTTGTTGGATTAAAATGTAGTTTGAGTCGGTATGCACAAGGAGAGAGGCAAAACTAGGGCCATCCTATGGTCACAAAACATCCCCAGGCTAGCTGAGAGGTTGCCTCCTAGCTGCTGCTTCAGGATTTGACACTACAATTAACTCTCAAATGTGACCACACCCAGTCAATGGTCCTTGAGAGTCAGATTGACATCTTCTCAACCGCCGTTCAACACTGGATCTGCTGACCCTGCTCCAGAGTAGCCCTCAGGCCAGTTGCCTTGCACAGCTGCCTGATCCTTCTGTGGCTTCTCAGATGAACTGAGCATGACAGCAACTATTTTTCCTGACAAAGCCCAACAATAACTTCCGATGGTCTTTTCCATGTCTTTCAGCAACAATGTGCCTTCTGCTGCTCCTATATCCACTCCTTCTTTTTGCCCATACAGCTATCAATGGGAGGAATCATGACAGAAAACAAAAGTATATGTAAACTTAAAACAGCAGAGGAAAGAGAGGTTATTTTAGTGTCCTAATCTAGTTTATATATGGCCAACTCAAATCGGTTGGCCCTCAACACCATGGAGATAGCACAGGAACAGGTGACACAGACTTCCACAAGTAAATTGAAAGAATACCCATGTAACTACAGCATAAGGCCACCACTTTTCTTTTTGAGTATTTTTGGGGCATACACTGATTAAGAAAAAAAAATGCTGATAAAGTGCTTAAAAAACCTAATGTCAGAAAAAGTGCTGTTAAGCTGAAAAGTTTTTTTGTCACAAACTGAATGTAAGCACTTTCTCCAAACAGAAATATGGAAATCTGCAGTACTATGTCCAGAACAGAGTGCCACTGCAAGAATAGGAACAATATTTTTCCATTCTTACAGTTAGCTTGGAGGAATAATCAATTTAAGTATCCCTCAATGGGGCTAGCATTATATGCAGTTTTAATTAACATAATATTTGCTAACTTTATTTAGCCTGTGAGGAAAGGAAAATTACTTAATGCTATGTCAGCAGTTTTCTCAGATACATTTATAAAATTGCTAACACACGCATATACTTTTTTTTTAAAGTTGCAGGGAACTTGAGCTGAGCAACTGTGACATTGTTTGGATGGATAGTGTCAGTTATCTCAGAAATAATAAATGCAGAAAAATCTTCCTCCAAAAGCAAGGAAAATCCTCTCCCAATGATTTGGAAGGCTTGGGGGAGCAAAATCTTTTAAGCCCATTAGAAATACTATCTTCATTCCTCTCGAAGACTAGTGATGAAATAGTTGCAAACCATATACCATACCAAAGAAAAAAGTCTTAAAAATATGTAAACCAGTATCAAGTGGTGTTTTGTAGGGCAAGGTTCCCAGCTGGATACTGGGGTTCTCACCTGCACAGGCTCGCAAGCCCTTAGATTGCCTCTCTGACATCCTCTACAGACGTATGAACAGCTCATTACAAAACGTCTGCCACAGAAACCATTTCCAGATCATGCTCCCTGGTTACAAGGACATAGCTTGCCAGAGGAAATAAAATGAAAAATCAGCATCTGCTGCCTAGCAGTGTGTTTGTTGTAATACGTCACCAACACCTGTAGGAATGGAGGCTCTTCATTCCTGCCCAAAACTTAACCAATTATTGAAACAAAATACCAAAGCCAAAGACCCAGTTCGTTAACTTATTATTGAAAAAGGAATAAATGAAATGCTCAGTTTTATCCCGAGTGGTCAGCTTTAAGTGAGGTTGCATCTTTCCTGCTTGAGGACTTTCCCGCAGGTATTTTTCTTATTGCAGGGGTGACTCTACAAAGTAACTCGGGTCAACTGAGTTTGGCTACAGAGTTAGCAAGGAACCAAGCCAGAGGCAAGTGTCGGTGTTACTACCATATAGCACAGAATGGGTTGATCCAAGGTGGAGCCAAATTCTCTCTCATGATACTTAACATACACAGCACTATTTTGCTCTTATGATGTCACAGATGGTGCAATTTGGAGCACTATCTAGCTAAAACCTTTAAGCTAAGGGGTCATTAACTTAAGACATCCTTCCTCACAGGAAGAATAAACATTTAGTTTCAAGCCCCTGTCTCTACCTTCCCCAGTAAGCCAACAGTTATCCCTCTATACCAAGTAGAAATGTGGGTATCAAAGCCACAAAACCAGACTTGTGCTCAAAGAAGTGTGCTTTCTGAACAGCAAAATACCTTTTAAACTGCTTCTTCCCTCAAGACTGCAGCACAGGAGGTGTATCTGCAATTGCCAATTCACGGAGCCAACAATTAGCTGAGACACTGTCCTAAATACTACAAAACACAAATCATTGCTTTCCCTCCAGAATGATACTGCTTTATGCACAAGAAATGGGGAAATCACATACAAAACACCTTATGCCCCTGTTCAAAGATGCTGAAAAACCATGGAAGGTAAAAGTAATTGTTGCCAGACAGGCAGATTTCTCTCAATCACAACAGGATAAATTAGTTTGGCTCTTAAAGGAGAAATACCGACTTCAGAGATGGTGCAGATGAGAAGACAACAATGTCACGGCATGCTGCATTGCGATTCCAAGCCACCTGTTGCCACAAAATACGTTTTTCCACATATTATATGAAAAAGAAGAAATCATCACTTACCTGAGGGCCAATCAGACCACTGATCCCTGGGAATCCTGGTTCTCCCTTTTTACCCTGCATGTTCAACAGAAGAGCAAGTATTAGACACCAGGGCAAAGACTGTTACTGATTTTCCAAACCCTTTCACCCCAGAACTGGTAAATCACTGTAATGTGGGTACACAAAACACAAAGGCAAGAAACGAAGGCAAGCAGACACCATTTGAGTTTGAATCTCCAGTTGTCTTCGACACGTCTCTATCTCTCCATATTGTGATAACGGCCCCCACAGATGAGGGCTGGTCTCATGCACATCTTGGTGCCTCTTACACTCTGCAGTCCCACCTGGGTGCTGCCCACAGAGGGTTAGAGAAGCCACAGTGCTGAGATGCAGCCAAGGGAGGTACCCAAGACACATGCTGAGAGGCACCTTCCTTGCTGCAGTCTAGCCCTTCATCCCTCCCCAAAAAAGCCAAACAGTGTCCCTTGTGTTCCTTGCACTGTCTCACACATCAAGAAAGAAAATAATTAAGAACTCTGGTGCATGGGTGAATATAAAAGATTCACAATCTCTAAGCCAGGAAGCAGGGATCTCTGAGGCATTTCTAACTAGGGGTGGCATTACCACCAAGGGACAGAGGTCACTGTCTCCTCTTCAGCCATAAAAAGATTTCTCCAGAGGAACCAGAGAGCTTTGCTGGTGCAACGGAAGGATAAACCAGGACCTGAAGCATACCCTTGAGACAAGTTCACCTATATGGATGCTGCGGCATCTGCGTTCCCCATGGGTTTGACCTCAAATAGTTCACAGGGAAAAGTCCTACACTAGGAAAAAGAGGAAGAAAGGATAGAGTAAGGATGCATGAAGCACTGGACTTAAGGCAGAGGCTGGATTTGTTTCTGAATTCAACATCTGACTTGCTGTGTTACTTTGGGCAAGTCACATATTTTGTGACTCAGCTTTCTTGTAAAAATAATCTATCCTTCCCTGATGTGTCAGAAACACTGAATCATTAATATTTCTGAGGTTGTTAGTAATATACTAGAGGTGTACAAGAAGAGCCATGTAAATGTCTGAGACAGAGAAGTAGTTTTTTTTTCTCCATCATTTCTACTTCTCATCCAAACTGATTTTCTTTTTAGAAGGATATTATAATTAAGCAAGTTTCGTGTCACTGAGGATGTGATTGGTCATACAGATGTGTAAGAATCATATATATTATTTTCCCTTTATTTTTCTTTATTGAAATATGTCCAGAAACAACACCTACAAACAACAGCTTCCTGATGACTTAAATGAATGAAAAAGTGAAAACATCATAAACAAAACAAGTTTTCATTGTCTTTTCCCTGGTTTTGACTGAGATTCATTAGCTGCTGTGTCAGAATCTGATCTTTTCCTTATTTTTCTCATAACAAAAAAAAGGCATCTGTCATATACAGAAGAATGTAAGAAGAAAATTAAAGGAGTGATTATGAGATCCTCAGCTATCAGAAGGAGTTTGTAGTCATTTCCAGACCCTAATATCAATAAAAATCTGCATTATATACTCCAGTACATGCACCATTGTCGTGGTTTAACCCCAGACAGCAACTAAGGACCACGTAGCCACTCACTCACTTCCCCCTCCACCCAGTGGGACGGGGCACAGAATTGGAAAAAAGGTAAAGCTCATGGGTTGAGACAAAAACAGTTTAATAGAACAGAAAGGAAGAAACTTACAATGACACTAATAACAACAATAAAGTGATAATAAGAATAAAAGGATTGGAATACACAAAACAAGTGATGCACAATGCAATTGCTCACCACTCGCCAACCAATGCCCAGTTAGTTCCCCAGCAGCGATCTGCCCTGGCCAACTCCCCCAGTTTATATACTGAGCATGACATCCCATGGTATGGAATACCCCATTGGCCAGTTTGGGTCAGCTGTCCTGGCTGTCTCCCCTCCCAACTTTCCTGTGCCCCTCCAGCCTTCTTGCTGGCTGGGCATGAGAAGCTGAAAAGTCCTTGACTTAGTCTAAACATTACTCAGCAACAACTGAAACCATCAGGGTGTTATCAACTTTCTTCTCATGCTAAACCCAAAACACAGCCCTGTACCAGCTACTAGTAAGACAGTTAACTATCCCAGCTGAAACCAGCACAACTATTCATGAGTGCTCCTTCTACTTTTTCAACATCCATCACTTCTTTGCTTGTCAAAGACAGAAAGAACCCATTTTTAACCTAAAGGAGTCACGTCACCACATGATTTAACATATGTTTTCTAGTTAAAGATGCTCATTTTACCAACTGCCAAGGTGACCATGCAAAGGACACTGTCAAGATACTCATTTAAATAAATAAATAAGCTTATGAATAGGGCATACAGGATGCGGTGTGTGGGGCCAGACACAGGAGATGAGTATGCCTGCATGCCACCTCCAGCTTCCTATCAATGGGAAAGCTACATGTTAAGGTGGGTGGTTCCACAGCTGCAACACTGAGGCCAGCGTACACCACAGTGTAACTGATTCCTTCATGTCCCACCAACCTCGCTGGTCACTGGGCATAATTAGCACCCACCTTGTACCTCCTCTTGCAATGTTTATTCATTTCCTTAGAATCTAATTCAGAGACTGCATTAGAGGCAGGAACACCTCTGATAACCCTTTGATGGAGCATAACGGAATTACCTTCTTAAGTAGTCGCCCTAAATCAGATATCACAAGTTGGAGGGCATGAACATACCCTGCTGTGTACTCTATACGAAACCACAATGGGTCATACATACATTAGTGTTCAGGCCAACAAAATCCTCCAAGAGCCTTGTAACCTTGCAAGTGAAGAGATGTGAGTACTACACATTGACCTTATTTTGGAGGCCCACAAGGGTGTGGCTTTAGCAGCTGTACAGCTTAAGGGCATTATCTGGTGACAGTTTGTTGAACTACTGCTTTTTGGAAACTTGGTCCCACCTGTAAAATATTACTTGAGGAACCTGAGGAAGGTTGTAGCAGCACCATCTCCTCCCCAAACCCATCTCAAAAGCTGAGAGACGGAGGAAGGACATATTTTGCTTCCTGTGACAAGTATACACCAATTGTTCTGTTTCCATACTATGGCTGGGCATGCTAATCTGTGGCAGCAATGAGAGATGTTAGAGGAGCCTATCCTTTCCTTGGGTATAATGCTGAGAAACTTTGGTGCTTTTCAAAACACTGAGAAATCCCGTAAAGCAACATATAAGTATACCAACAGAGAGGCTGAAAGTGTAATTTCCCATTGTGAAGGGGACATTTTGGCCACTCAGAAGTTAGGCAAAATCAATCTACAACAGATTTGCTCCATAACATTACAGCCTGTCTATAAAGCAAACTTGCTGTGAGAAATTATACCTATGAGAGCAAGGCTGAGCAAAATGTCATATTGCCTAATAATATGACAGAGAAAACCAGCAATTATACTGTTACTTATAGTAAGAATCAGCTAAGTGTGTAAGAATGTGTATCCTTTGACTATATGAAATATATGTTATTTGCCTTCATCAGCAATTTGAACAATAGCACAGTTAAAACTGTGTGTTTTATTGGAAATGGATATATTTACCTCACTGATAATTACAGCTTCCCTCTGTATTTAATCTATGCTGTCAATCCCTTTTTCATTCTTTTTGTTAATTTGCTTACCTTTTGATTTCTGCACAGCTGAACTTTGCCAGGGCAGGCAATGTCAGCTGAACATTTCAAGCACCCACAAATATATATGAACACAACCATCCATCAAAAAGATCTCTACCAAACAGAAGACAGAAACCCCAGGGAAAATGTTGGCTCCACTCTGCTAGAGGGGAAATTTTGAAAGGCATCATAGCCCAAGACTGTTTCTCATCTTGCTGTCCAATAGCCAGAACAGCCATACATTTTCATAGCGTGTTTTTCTCTGAGGTTTGGCCCCAGGAACAGAGGTGGATTTGGTACCAAGTACATAGGAAGCATCCTTAATGGTGAACGAATATGACTGCTAGCATAAATGCCAACTGTTTCCTCGGTAAGCTAGCTGTGATGCTAGGATTACCCCTTTCAGCCCTGTCCTTTTACTTCTACATTACTAGAGAAGCCAGAAGAAATCCAGTGGTGTTAATCAGTGTTTGAGCCCCCTGAAGGCACCAGCTTTTTACAGTCTCCATATGTATTAGATAATGACAGTAAATCATGAAGTGAGAGCATCTCCCTAGCTTAAAGATGCAAATACCATCCGGGTGGCCAGCTTATGGGTGATTATTAGGGCTGTTGTGACAAAGCAAAAAAAGGGCTATAAGTACTTCTGGACATTGAAAGAGATTGCACCTTGGGACTGGCTCTTTCCAAAAAGTCTACCTAATTTGCTGGGCAAACTTATTCTCCTCTCTCTCCTCAATTATCTACACATCTCCCCCTGGAGATACCAATCAACTATCTCCTTCCCTTGGACCCTACGAGTCTAAGGTGGTTCAAATCAAGGGGAGTTCATACACAGAGCAATAAGAGTTGAAACAGTGTTGACTGCCCATTTCAAGTTGTGACTGGCCAGAACAGGACATCATATGCAACAACCCACTTAGACAGGAGAGAGATGGGTCAAGAAGTGGAAAGTCAAATACATGTATTTCTGTCCTGCCATCAAACGCACAAAGAAGAGCTCAGCAGCCCTCCAGAGATCTGATAAATTTATCTCCCCTGTGACAACTAAAAGGGATAAACCTTTACACGTATTGGCAAGTGCTCTTAACCCAACTCTTCTGGGTGGAAGGTGTGCCCTGAACCCAGTAGTCCCCAGTTTTAACAGGATCCTTTAGGCTCTGTTATAAAACAAATATATAGCACCTACTGAGACTCATAGCCTTGTACTTTAGTTGTAAAGAGTCAAGAAAGGTCTGTTAAGCTTTTTGTGCTGCTCTGACTTCAAGAATAAACATTCAGGGGATGCAGACACATGAACAGGAAAACCTGCTGAAACACGACAGCTGAATTAAAGAGGCGGAAGACATCCCTTTGTAACTCTGTCCCAGAGCTGCACTCCGACGGACTCCGACTTCCTCTGACTGTGACACTGAACTTCGCAATTAGCTCACAAATAAAAATGGATCTTGCAGTAAAATGTTTCTAAGTTATCTCTGTTCCTACATCCAACTCACTCTCATTCTGTGCTTCACATAAATTATTTTGTGCATAAAGTAACTTGAAAAAAGGGGAATTATTATTACTTATCTGCCTGACTCATGAACATTGGAGTCTTAAATATGGAGAAGGACACTCATTAAAGGTTACTATTTTAAGAAGGTATTTTCCATTAATATTTTTTCCTCATACTTACTACCCTACAGGACTCCTGTTTTGGGGTTGGTTTTTTTTGTTTTGCTCTAATTTTCTTTGAGCATGGGAAAATTTTGACAATGCCAATTTGGAAAACAAGGCTGCAGTGCAGCACATCAAACTCAAAATGGGTCTAGGTAGCTACTACCTCATGCCTATGTGGAAAGTACTGCAATAGGATAAATGCTGTCTCTTCATTTCCTTTTGAAATTTCAATCACTTGAATAAACTTTTATCATTTCAAGAAGAGGCAAATACTGTCCCCTGTCACTCAGACCCCATCCTCCTGCCGAGCAGCCAATCCCAGCCTTCGCGCAAAATTTCTGTGACTCACCAGTGATCTTTATGCTTTCAAGAACAGCTGTGAGTATGCTGCTTTCTTGTCCACAACCTCTGGAAAGTTTGTCTGAGGGTAACACGGTGGTGCTCTAAATGACTTGGAGGTGACCTGCTGGTTATGGCTGGGCTATATCTAAAGTTCTCAATGCTTGCGGATAGCAAGGCTGGTTTGGTGGCAAGCCCTCAAAAGGCAATAGAGACATGGAATAGAATCATAGAATCATTTAGGTTGGAAAAGACCCTTAAGATCATGTTCAGCTGGCTGTCGACCACCACCCCCAGGTCCTTTTCCACGATGCAGCTTTCCAGCCACTCTTCCCCAAGCCTGTAGCATTGCATGGTGTTGTTGTGACCCAAGTGCAGAACCCAGCACTCAGCCTTGTTGAACCTCATACAATTGGCCTTGGCCCATCGATCCAGCTTGTCCAGATCCCTCTGTAAAGCTTTCCTACCCTCAAGCTGATCAACACTCCCGCCCAACTTTGTGTCTTCCGCAAACTTACTGAGGGTGCACTCAATGCCCTCATCCCGATCACTGATAATATTAAACAGAACTGGCCCCAATAATGAGCCAATATTGGTTCTTGGTCTTAAGCATGGTCTTAAGCAATCTGTAATACCAAGGCCAGAAGAAGCCTTGGGACATCAGAAGTCCTGATGACAGGGCTTCGTCACCCCAATTTGTTATTCAGCCATACTTGTACCAAACATTAGTAGAAGGCTCTGCGACTGCTCCAAGAAAGTGCAGTCTAAGCAGGTGTGATGGAAAAACATTTATGCAAGTACAACAAATGCATTTAAATGAAAGATTAATCTTGAAATAGCCATCTTAAGAAATTAAACTGACCCTCTTTAACACAAATGATGACTCTTTAAAGATTATACCTTGTTTACTGGCAACTGTATTATCCCATGTATTCTCTTATTTCTTCACCAATAACAGGAACAGCAACTTCAGGCCAAAAGAATATCATACTTCCTCTTTTCCTAGAAAGCTTTCCATGATGTGTGACCCTATGCGTGTCAGCCAAACTGTCACTAGGGGTATTTGGCACAATATGTCATCTTCTATGAAGTCTACACACTGTGTAGGTGGCTTCTGCATTACATTTCTAACATCAGCCAACAGTGCCTCTGTCCTTGCACAGGTCAAGATCCTTCATTTCCAGAGGACTGTGTTATGAGACATGAATTCCTTTATGAAATTGTTCCAAACACTTCTTCAGTCCATTAGTAGTTTGTGCCAGCTGCAATACAGCTAACTAAAGCACTGCAGGCTTCTAAGTCCAACAAATGGTCGTATTCTCATCCCTGTGTCAGGACAGGGACTCTGTGCATGTGCTGACTTCATTTACATCTTGGTTGAGAACCATCATGCAAAACTGAGGTTGAATCATACTGCAAAACAGTAACTGTTTTACATCAGCCCCTTTGCAGCATGCTACTTGAAAGGGTCCTGAAGTCAGTCTTGCACTGTAATCTGTCCCTTGCGTTACAACATATTAGTGCAGAATATTTATAAAGTACCTCAGGAACCACATTTTCAGGAGATATAAATTGGTACAGCATCATATCTTGAAACCCCACCTGTATAAAACAGCAGAGGGACCAGGCAAGGAGGTGGTTAGTGATTTTCATCTGGTCTACGTGGGTCTGCTAAAAAGGAGTCCCAATTCTGCCTCTAGCTATGTCTGATTTTTTCTGTCCTTACCATAGCAAAAAAGGCTACATGTATGCTAAATACAATGGGCCAGGGCTCCACATGCAAGAGCATAGGAGCTTGTGTTCATGTAGTGTCCTGGTTTCGGCTGGGATAGAGTTAATTGTCTTCCTAGCAGCTGGTACAG